>CABFWO010001932.1:62050-126895 GCA_902155825.1 Timema genevievae
GGGGGGGGGGTTGCTGGTGACCACGCCTGATATCATAGCCAGATTTGCCGAGGGTAGAATTTCTTCTAAAATTCTATTTTTCTCACCTCTACCCACTAGCATTATTAAAATAATATGGATAGCCCGGATTGATAGGGTAATAAGATAGTCATCTGCAAGCGTCAATCATTTTTACAGGTTTGACTATCACTGTATTGGTTATCACGTGGTCCATCCTGTCAATCTCATGTTAGACTGAATTGCTGATGATGATAAGATTGAGGTTCGAATTCTAGTCGGGTCTTTTTCTTAAATGGTTTTCCACTCTCTCAACACAAATGGGGATACATTTTATCTGAAATTCTACCCTCATCTCTATTACACTTGTGTAACTAATACAGATTAATTATTTTGAAAATGAGTCTTTTGTTTGAAGCAATCACAGATATGCTTTTTTACATCCATTTTTTTAAATATACTGGGCCTAGCTCCACTAAAGGTTGTAAAGATGCCCCGCAGCAAGTATAGAAACTGTACAACTTTTCTACCAAGATGCGCCATTTTTATTTGTTATATTTCTCTATTCACTAAACAAAGAGCAAATTTGTGGCAAGAACTATGGCGACATTACCATAATGTCATCATTTACACTTTTTTTTTAACCAACTCATGTAAAGAATTTACTTACAAAGTCAATGGTACTTTATTTAAATGCTCTAGAATCAAAATGGCAAAAAATACAAATTTTTACTAAATATTTTTCTCATAAGAGACCAATAAATTACGAGTTGGGATATTTCTGGGGGCTTTTCAAACAACATAATTATTTATTTCAAAGTACTTGTCTATATTTTTAGTTTAAAGCTCTCGTTACACTAAGACAACATTTATAGAAACTTAAAAACATGTTTTAATAACATACACAAGACATCTTTGGCTCTATAAAAGATTCCACAGTTTGTTTTATTTGATTTTGTTTTTGTTTTATTGTAATGAAAGGCATGCCTTGGTGTTAAATGATTGTAAAATGTAACAACACCAGGTAAGTATTAATTGCTTTTTTTATCACTACAGCTTAGTCTTGTTTGAAACAAAATGTGTGTAAGATGAATGTTATTTTAACTCTTTATTATTAACTGTAGTACATTTAGCTCAGTGTATTTTGAGGCATTACATTGACATGCCATCATTTTAATTTGTCGACATTAAGTTACTCTTAAATGGACACACGTAAACGGTACATATTTTCCCTCAAACTGCACATGTTATTGTTAGGGATTTAGACACATCTATTTGCTCCCATTAGTGAATTCAGTCCCTGGTATTTTCCATTTGTTAAGCATGTGTCAGCAAATTTTTACACATTTACATTTGGTCATTTTAAATGACATTACAGGTGTTGGTCCCTAATCAACATCAGTTCGGTAGAGGCTACTTAATTGGATGTTTCGTGCTAATTCCATTATGAATATGACAACAGTAAATTATTTAATCCATCTAAGCATTAGGCTGTTAGAACATCGTCACAATATGGGATCTAACGTGTTTAGGGTAACTTTGGCCTTTTCTAACAAATAAAAACTTGTTTAAGTAATACACCTCATTTAAATTTCATTGGCTTAAAAAGTGATTTGAATTTATATAGGTGGCCAACATAGCAAAACATTTGGGATGTGGATGAATACAAAATCTTGTTAAGTAATAGTTTATTAAATTATAAACGACCCTATGTTAGGTCAAGTAAATCTTTGAAATTTCATCTTAAGAACAACAAATTTTAGTTAAAAAATTTCCAAATAAAAAGAAAATTCTTCATAAAATGATTTTATGGCATTTAATAAATCACAAATAGGGCTTACCTCAATACAAAAAATCACTTAAGAATTTCCTACTTTTATCAAATGTATAAAAAAAATCCCTTGCAAATTCCTTCTCCCTATCAACTATGTTAAATATTTTTTGCATTTTTAGGTAAGGAGTATGGTAGGTCTATAAATAACAAATAAAATTATGGGCTGGTAATAATAACACGTTCTGTCATACAACCCCATAGATAAAAGAAATTCACAAAGGAAATTATAAATATCCAGACTTTCAGAGATAAATACATCCAACAAACTAAATTCATTAACATGAATATTTTCATCTTAAAATAAAGGATTGTAATCACTACACTAGCGGTGAAACCGTGAAGCATTGCATAGTATGGATGGACCCTGGACAGTGAGGGTCTTAGATCCTGGTGGATAGGGTGGTTTGTGGGAGAGAAATATAGAGAGATGTTCAAGAGGAACTTCTATGTGCACCACTACTACACGGATTGGTGGATAGGGTGGTTTGTGGGATAATAGTATAGAGATGTTCAAGAGGAACTTCTATGTGCACCACTACTACACGGATTGCTTGGATCCTGGTGGATAGGGTGGTTTGTGGGATAATAGTATAGAGAGATGTTCAAGAGGAACTTCTATGTGCACCACTATTACACGGATTGCTTGGATGTCTAGATTACAGTGACTAACAAAAGTGGTTGTTACCTGCACCTGCTGGGTAATTAAAATTGACTCTTTAAGGATCAACAAGGTGACCTCTGCACTTGACATCAGCCATCTGAGTCTCACAGCTGCAACATGGACTAGCTCAGGTTGCCTGCACGAATATGGACACATAATTTTATACTGCTGATGAGGCTGCTGTTTGGAGTCTTTGCTCCAGAACTCCCTGTAAATGCTGAATTATTTGGTGGACTTATTTATCCCATTCTTGGGTCGGCATAGACGTTGTTGTTGGAGCTCCTCCCGTGGCAGACTGAGTCCCAAACCCCACCCTGCTCGCACTTATATAGTTGCCTCGTGCAGAAAACAGGGGAAGGTCTTTTGAGGACAGCCGGTGTTAAGAAGGGGTCCGGACAGGAAGTCCTTTTCCTTACCAACAATTCCTGACCCTCTCAGTTTAACGAGGAGTGAATCTCATGGGTTCTGGTTCTGTTTTGTCTCTGTAGTGCCATCAACTTACAATTGTTAAGGCTAGAATTTTTTTAAAAGTATAGTTGAAGTATTTTTATTTTGGCACATGCCTAAAACTTAATTATTTAAATATTTATCCTTTTCCAGATAAAAGAGATGATGGCCAATGCTCAGAAGATGATTGAAGAACGCAAGAGGGCTCTTAACGCATTGCGTGCAGACGAGGCACCTCCGGTGCGTGCAGTGACATTCAGGAATAATGATGCAGTGGTGATCAGACCGTCTCTTTTCGGTCCCCCGCCCCCTCCAACCATCCCAATGCTCATCCAACGAGGAGATTCAGACAAAGCCCGCAAGATCGCGGCTCTACAAGCACAGGTAGCCACAGTATCTTTAATATTTTATCCGACAATTTCTTTAAATCTTTTTATTATAATGGCAGAAGTAACAAGAAAGAGGGATGTCAACCTGTAACTTCTTCCATTATAATATTATTTACCCCAACCACATAGTGAAAATAAAATCGAATAACTGTTCAATGTAGAAACACTGTTAATTAATTTACAGTAAAGTGATAAGTGATCAACCTGACAGGACCTAGGTAGGAAACAATAAACTTCGATCTTCATTTCATCACACCTCCATTTTATGATCACTTTCACAGTTACACATTATTTTAAATTTTCAGAAATGTTCTGTTGATGAAAGACAAACGTAAAAATACAGAAAGAAAAAAAAATGTGCACCTACACATTTTAAAAAGTAAACACTTAATTTGTTAATGTCCTGGCACATTTTTATATACGTTTTCAAATTAAAATTTCTCAAATAGTATAAAAGTGAGGCTTAACTCATACTATCCCTATTTCTCAAGAAAGTAATTTTAGCAACCAAATTTATAGATTTCTCTTTGCGTATGTCCTACCATTCTATACCAATTTTCTTTATTATATTTTTTATTATTTTTGTTTCAGACCTATTTTAGGAGATTTATAAGCAGGTTTTACACTCTCTCTTGAAAGGGTTTTGAAAGAGAAAAACTTAGGTTGAGGGTTGGGTGGTAACATCTATTTTTCATTAAAAGTTGATCAAAGAAGAGTCTTATCTGATTGCTAGAAAAGCTACTAGATCTACTTTCACATATTCATACATTAATTCATGTAATCTGCAGCTGTTACTTTTGATAAATAATACAATGAAATCTCTCTTAACAGACACCTCTGAATAGTGGATTCTTCTTTATAACAGAGGGTTAAAATTTCCCCGGCAAAATAAATTGGCTCTGACAGGGAAACAACTTCCCAATAACAGACTTTCTCAATAATGGACGCGGACACTGCTGGAGGTGCATATTTATGCATAAAATATGTACAAGCAGAAGAAAAACATTGAAAATACCAACCGGTCAATATCCAGTATTTTAGTGTAGGAATGTCAGAAATGCTGTTGTTTCATGTGAAGTGGGAGTAGCCCCTCCTTCACCCTCTAGGGAAAGTTTTCAAAATATCCTACATAATATTAACTATGGTACTTCAATGTCATACCTCCCTTCCCTTCTGAGCCTTCAGCGGGGGTTGGTCCATCAGGTTAGTCTGTGCTTGCGCGCGCGCGCACACACACACACACACACACACACACACACTTTTCATTTTAGTTGCGTATTGTTCTGTGTATAATGCAATCTGTACAGTAAGCTACAGTAAACTTAGCACTTCTTTGGTTTTACATGACAGCTAGCAGATGATATCAGTGATGCCAACATTGTCTGAAAGTAATTCAACATATTTGGAAATAATTATTATTTGATAAGTATTACTATTATTGTCACTAAAAAAATACTATCACTCACTTTTAACATTACTTCCGTGAGGATTACAGTAGAATTGTATTTTCCATAATCAAATTTAAGAAAAAAAAAGTCTAGTAAATTCATTCTAGTTTTTCTTTGACTCTTGTGGCAATTACAGGTTAAATAGAGCATAAAATTTTATACTTAATGGTATTATATTCAGTTATTTATATTTTTATAACTGGCCTCGCATATCTTTAACATAAATAAATGGTTTATGATAATAAAGAGGAAAAGACATACAAAATGTTTGGAAATAATATAAAATTTAAATTTTGTAAACACGATTATTAATACCATTCGTCGCCAACTGGCAGCGTAGCTTCTATTCAGTGGCCATATTTGTTATTGGAATCTAAGGCCACTTTTAATGAGCTCTTGCTTTTAATAATTAATTTGAATCAAACAGCAAACTTCAAAACTATACAAACAACCAAACGGTTATTCTCATAACCAAAATTCAACAATTTTAAATAGATATTATAACAGTGAATTATCTTATAAAATACAGTTAATAAAACCACATGCGTGTGTCCACAAGTTTAAGCGATCAAATTTTTTTATAGTTGAGTATTTAGGCGTGTCTATGTTACTGTTAATAATTTTATTACAAATTTTAAGAATACATAGTCTTTTTTGAATATTAATTCGGCTACTTAATAATCCGTGTGTTCTTTTGTGAATATTAGTTCGGTGTGTGAACGTGCTATCCTTGGAAAATAAATGAGTTTTTAGTGTTCTTTGAATAATTATTTATCTAATATGATATTAAAACATGTGATAAAAAAAAATTACCTAGTGTTTCTCAGTGATCAATACACATTATTCGAAAATTCAAGTCTGTGTATCAAGACTAAAATATATCTTTTAAACCCAAGATTGTGTTGTGTTGCATTCTAGGGTAGACCTCAAGTTTTAGGATTTTTATAGTATTCCAAAAAAATCTGTGGCGTGTAGTAAAAAAATACTACCGAGTCTTTCTCCAGTGTTGATTAAATAAATACCAGCCTAAGACTTCAAGTTATAAGTTATTGTTATTGTAGTTTTATTAGACTTTATAAATGTTTAAGAGTAGTGAATCTGAAATAGATTTTTTAAATTAGGTTAGCTTTTGATTTGTCATTAGGCCCTATGGTGTATTTTTTATTTTATCCCACCCACCTATCATCATTAACCTGGCTGATGACGACAAAGAGGATGATGTAGAAGAAGTTGTTGGAAAACACTTAAAAGGTGCAAGCCAGTTCATAACGAATATGACTTATTTGTTGTAATAGTGTTACAGTGGGTCTTTTTCTGTGTAATACTACACGTTTAGATTTTTCACATTTATAATGTTAGTAATAATAATATCAACAAATAATTATTTATAAATAAATAAAAAATTAATAGTAAAAATAATTAAATAATAATAAAAACTAATACAGGATAAAATGCTAAAATTTTAAAACTGTTTAATATTGTAGAAAAAATTAATAATCAATACTAGGCCTAACATCAACATATCAAGGTCAACATTAAATAAATAAAACTGTCATAAATGTTTATTGTATAGACCTAGATGTTGACTGTCAGAAGTGACAGATACTAAACACATGTTTTTGCAGATCATATGGCTCGGCGTAGGGATACATAATTTGGTCTGGTAACTTTTCATAGCTGTCATTCAGCACCAAAGAAGTCATAGGGCTACTGTACACACTACATTTATTCACTTGTCATAATATCCTGCATACAATACTGCATAGTGCAGTAATTTGACTGTTTTCTTTGTACTAACAATATAGTAAACGGTTATGTTGACCGCAAAAAAAAGTTTGTATTTTCTAAAAGGCTCTTCCTATTTAAATTGGGCGGTACTTGTCCAATGGTGACGTTGGCAGTGTTTGAAATAAAGAATGTTCATTGTTATACCTTTTTCCTTATATAAACCTATGTGTAAACATGTATGAAGCTTTGAAATTCTTCAATCTAAATATAAATCTTAATAGGATTTGTATTTTATTTTGGGTTTGATAATGTATTACTAAAATTATTTTATTTGGTCTCATATTTGACATTCTCAATATGAAATAATAAATTCAGATTTGATTGGAGTTAGTAAACAAATATTCTGATTCACTTTGAGTTTGAAAATCTCTAATACACACAAGCTTAATTATGTGCCTCAAACATGAAAATAATTTTTTCCACTAGTTTGAATATTTTCATTTAGTCCATAATTGATTGATGCATGTCTCCTTCAGATTCAGTCAAAGCTGACGACGGGTGTCCTGAACAACATCCCTCAAATCCGACCCTTTGTGCAAGACAAGCCTGCTCCACTTATCTTGAACAAGGAAGGCCGCACAGTGGACGTTTCAGGGAAGGAGGTGCAACTTTCACACCCCACGCCAACACTCAAAGCCAACATTCGTGCTAAGAAGCGTGAAGAATTTCGTCAACAGCTACAGGAACAGGTGGTGGACAATCTTGCAGAGACAAAATTCTTTGATCCACGTTTGGGGGCCAAGTCTGCGGTGCGCGTCAAACGAGCACTTCGCTTTCACGAACCTGGAAAGTTCCAACAGCTGGCCAACAGCATGCGGATGAAAGCACAGCTTGACAAGTTGCAGAATGAGATTTCGCAAATTGCCAAGAAGACGGGCATCTCATCGGCTACTAAGCTGGCGCTCATCGCACCCAAGACACAATCTGCAGAAGAGCAAGTCCCAGATGTAGAATGGTGGGACTCTGTAGTGCTCCGAAGTGAAAGCTACTTTGGCCCCAGCGGGGACTCAAACCTAAAGCCTGGTGCTGTCAGCAACCTTGTAGAACACCCCACTCAGCTGCGACCTCCAACAGAACCGCTCAAGCCCGTGTATATGCCCGTATTTCTCACTCAGAAAGAACGCAAGAAGCTCCGCCGGCAGAACCGGCGAGAGGCATGGAAAGAAGAGCAGGAGAAGATTCGTTTGGGACTGGAGCCACCACCGGAGCCAAAACTACGGATTTCTAACCTCATGCGTGTCCTGGGAACTGAAGCCATTCAGGATCCCACCAAAATAGAGGCTCATGTGCGAGAACAGATGGCTAAGCGGCAAAAGGCACACGAGGAGGCAAACGCAGCTCGACGGCTTACTGCAGAGCAAAAGCGTGACAAGAAGGTTCGCAAACTGACGGAGGACACAACATTGGGTGTCCAGGTCTCTGTTTACCGTATCAAGGAGCTGTCCAACGCAGCTAAGAAGTATAAGGTGGAGACAAATGCACGCCAGCTGTTCATGACAGGCTGTGTTGTTTTGTTCAAGGATTGCAATGTGGTTGTGGTCGAAGGAGGCATAAAGCAGCACAAAAAATACCGCAAACTGATGCTCTCCCGGATCAAGTGGGAGGAAGACGCAGTGCGGAGTGTGGATGGCCGGGAGGTACCCAACAAATGTGTGCTAGTCTGGGAAGGAAGCATCAAGCAGCGCACCTTTGGTGAGATGAAGTTCAAGGTGTGTCCCACAGAAAAGTTGGCACGTGAGCACTTTAAGAAGCACTCTGTGGAGCACTATTGGGACCTTGCGTACAGTGGGGCAGTATTTGAGGTCACAGACGATGTGTAGGGTATTCTCGTACCCTGTATGGGTCTTTTAAATCGGTAAGGTCTCCACACACTCGCTTTACAACTATTAATAATGTAATTGCAAAAGGAAATTAAAATAAAAAAGATATCTAAATATTAGGGCTGGGTCACTGCCAATTGTTTCTAAACGATGATTCTGGGACAAACCCAACAACTAGACATAATACTATTAATTCACCACTCAACCAAAGTTCAGCTGTATTTACTATAGACAAATTTGAGCCCTAAATCTATCTTGGAGGACCAATGCTCTACCACCTGAGCCATTCAGATTCTCTACCATGGTATAATATACTTCCAACCATTAATACAAATGCTCATTGGTGGAATTTTCATCCACTTTAATATGTAGAAATAAATGATTTAACCTACAGGACATTAAATAAGCAGTTTATCTAAGATGCACCTATAATTTAGTGGGTTATTATTCATGCCACTTCTACTATATAAGTTGATTTTGGCAAGTGAAGGGTTCTTGGAATTGAATTTTTTTTTGCCTGTAAATATTATTTTACATTTCTAGACTTTCTCTAAAGTGTAATCATCAAGACACTGGGATTTCTGCGCCATTTCTTTACCCTAAGGAATTATCTTTGTTTTCTGTCTAGGATAATTCTTTGTTAATTGTTAAAGGTGATATATATCTCTGTGGTATAGTGTAGTCGTTGTTTTCTTATGGGGTGTGCCGAAAACTTCGACATCAAATTTTCTGCAAGTATTTTGCAATCACAAATTAGTGTTGTGTAAAAAATTAATTGAAATAACTATATTACATTTTGTGATAACTTAATTTATCAACTTAAGATGAAATGTATTAATTATGTTTGAAATATAGTATTGTGTAAATTATATTTACTACCTAAATTAATATAGTCATGCTAAGTATAGTATGTTTATCAAACATTAAATACTTGTTTAACTATTCAAAATTTGATTCGGCCTTGGGAATATCTGATATTATTAGATTTGACTTAACTTCAAATGGTAAAAGTGGACTTCGCATACTCCTAGCTTACATTATTTAGGGTTGTGCCATTACACCATTTTGCCGATCATTTGTTGCCAATCAAGCTGAACACTTATGTCAATCATTTGGTTTCTTTTCTTTTCAATACTACAAAGTTAATACGCAATGATTACACGTAACAAAATAACTGTTCACTTGTGTCATTTTCATTTTGTTCAAGAGTACACCTGCTTACACAAGTTTAAATGGAATCTTAAAAGTTAATGGAAATAAAAAATTCACTTTATCGCTGGCACTATAACATTAAAAAAGTAATTAGTTTCAGTTAATTTAAGTCCACTTATATAATGAGAAATAATGGCTGAGGTTTTAAGACTCAGATCCTATTAAAAAAATTTCAAGTGAAATTTGTTTTAAATCTCTAATACTGCTTATTGTTGGTTCAGAACCAGTTATAATTATAGGATGAACTCAACAACCAGGCCACATACCAGTAATTTAACACTTAACTGAGTATATGAATGTTGGATTTTAAGAAAGAATGTTAACATTTAGTTACTATTTCTATTTTATATTATATTTCTATTTACTCTTATGTTCATAAATTTTTTCCAAGTTTAGGATTTGGATTTGAGATTCGGGATTCATGGGTAAATTGGAGATTCGGATTCACAAAATAGTGGATTTGACCCGACTCTAGTTTAAAATTATCAGGGCAAATATATTAATTGATATAACTGTTTGGATATTAACTCCTACCGACAACTAAATCTTATTATTCTAAAAGAAGAGATAAACTCACTCTAATTGACAGCTTATGACCTAATATCACATTTTATTAGCAGCAACTACTAGGTAGAAGAAATGAGACATGTTTAGATCCCTTACTATAAATCCATAAAGTTAATCGGGTGATCTGGTAGTCTAGGGTTAAGGTGTCGGACTTCTGTGCTAGGGGTCACGGGGTTCAATCCTCGGTCACGGCACAGATTTATCTGATTGCCAAACCCTTCCTTCACCTCTGACAAGACGTGTATTAATCACAACTTGTGAATGTGAGGAATGTCAGGCCTCCACCGTGGTTCGGATTCCACGTTAAACTGTAAGTCCTCCATTTCATCTCACAAACACCCTACCATTACATATTAGCGTAAGTGCGTACAACCCGAATGGGTAGTAAGACGTAGTAGTACTACTATTACTACTACTACTGCTACTATTACTGCTGCTGCTACTACTACTACTACTACTACTACTACTACTACTACTACTACTACTAATAATAATAATAATAATAATAGTAAATTAAAAATATAAAAAACATAATAATAATATATTAGACAAACTCTAATCAAATATTTGAAATATTCTCAAAGCTGAATCATAATTAAAATATTTTTGTTGTTTTTACCTTGAAAAATCTATTTTGTTTATTTATACAATCTAATACACTATAATTACTTGGAAAATGTTTTATTGCACAATTCATTTTGATATTTAGATTTTTTTTTCCATATGAATATTGTTTTTTACTGTACATAATAGCTCAGAATGGTAATAATTTACCAATAATAGGCGAAGCTTCATAAATTGTTGAAGCCGGGATTTTTTCGAAGCCAAGTCGAAGCTGATATTTGTTTCTAAGCCAAGCCGAAGTTTCAAAACTTAGCACACTCCTAATTAACACTAGTGATAATTGCAATATATTTATTCAAAACTATAAGTCCTTATCGCTCGCAGCTTGCTCAAAGTTAATATTTCTGAAAGAAGAGTAGGGGGAAACACGACTGCTCGCAGTCGGCTCTGGGTGGAGAGTAGGGGGAGCAGTGTGTAATGTTTCTTGATGTTGAAGACTCAGAGCAGAAATTGAATGGCCATCTTGTATACTACAGGGAATTACTAGCTCTGTCTAACAGCCTCTTGTTTTGGAGTCTTTTACATGAAGTATAGCTAACAATTTTTCTAATTTATATTTTAAATTAAAAACTAAACATAAATAAATGACAACGCTAGTTTCAAAATAATTTCAAAAGTATTGAATGTTCATTAAATTTAGATACTGATATAAAGATAATAAATATTGTATCCATGAACTAGTTTTGAAACCCTTAATAGTAATTCTCTAATTTTAGCACCCCTTGAATCTTCCCCTTCGTGGTTGACCTTGTACTTGACTTCCGAATCTTAAGGCTGGATGCAAGAACACGAATGAATATAGGTGAAGGGTGAGAGAGATGCAATTTAATAGCGTACGTTTGTACGGACGGCCCAATAGTAAGCAAATCAATGCCACTTACTGCTCACTCACTCTTCACTTTTACTCATTCTCGTTCTTACATACCCCCTTCAGCTGTAATACCACACACAATAGTCTACCGTCACCAGTGCCTGAACTTCACAAGATTAGCCCAAACAATCAGTGACCCAAATGCTGATCAAGATCATAAATACTGATCACCAACTTAATTGGCTGATTGGCATCAGGCCGCCCCCAATATAATTGTAATATTGTTTATTTAATCACAAATAGATTAGACTACAATTCAGGGAAATTGTAGTTTTTAAAATTGTCTCATTTTGTTAGTGTAAACCATCATGTGAAATATAATAGAACATAAATAAAGGAGTAATTGTTATCTATTCTTATGTTTTACTGTCCCGCACACACACCAAAATAGTTTTTAAAATAATATTTTCTCCTGCATGATTCATTGTCATTAAAACTAGACGAAGAACTTCCAGCATGAAACTACTCCACCTATTTTGTTACAGTTTTTAAACATAACAGTTTTAAGAAAAAACTCATTTTAGGTACTCTTTATGGTACATGTATTATATGTAGAAGAAGATTCAGGAAAGAGTGATTGATAGAAATACTTACAAAGGGGTATGTGAATATTTGAAACTTTTAATTACACATGGTTGACTATACAAACCTTCTAATACTAACCTCAAATAGTTTTGTTCTTTATCTCTACTCTAATCCTCGCGTGTGTTCCAATGAACATTGTCTAGCCTTTGTAACACTGTCAACAAGGGAGCCCTAACAAGAGTTAGAATGGCTAGCGCTTATTTGGTTAAGGGAGAAAAGGCAGCCTTAACTTTAATATCAACGTTGATTATTATTATTAAAGTTGTGTGAGAGCTTGAAAAATAAGGAGAAAAGGGTGGAGATATTATATATCCTACATTTATCTACTTGAAGTGAAGAGGGAGTTTTATAACTACCATTTTGTGTAGGTGCCGTGGATCTAAAATTATAATAACTAAACTCGCAGCTCTTAAACTATTTATCTCACTCTCTTCATGCAAAGGTGGGAACATTACCTCTAAATTCTTTCTCATTTCTACTTTTTTTTTTTAACACCGCGTCTTACTACTCATTCGGGTCATATACTTATGTATTAATTACGCTAATGGTTTTACGGAAGAGTAAGGTTATATTTAGAAGAAGTGCACCTGCATTTGCACAGAGGGAGAGTGGATAACAATTTCAGAAAAATCACCCTCAGTACACCTGATCAAGATGTGAACCTCAATCTCCCAGTCATTGGCAGTCTAGTCTACTGCGAGAGTAGCGTCTTAGACCATATGGCCACTGAAGCTGGTCATTTCTACTTAATAATGAAATTAAATGCAGATAGCTTTGTGCCCACACCTCTCGTGGAGACAGCTCACGTCTGCACCTGTTGACACCAGTGATATTAATTAGAGGTTCGTGACCCCATACTTGGGGTGAGGCACAACAATGCGTTATTAAGGGGGGTTTGCACGGAGAAGGCACTTAAGATATTGCCACTTAAGTATTTATTCAGGGCTTTAACACAAGCCCATGGTTGATACGGGTACACAAACGTTAAACGGAAACCTCTTCTCTATGCCTGCGAGTGTGTGCAATTAAATATATCAACCAATGAACACAACATAGACATAATTATAACGAGGCCAAACTTCATGATGAGAGGGCCACAATGCGCTCGAAGTCAGAACCTCTGAGCTTGTCGAGACTGTGCGCAGCTGTCTGCGCAGGAACAAAAGAGCACAGCTGAGTGCGCACATACCAAAAGTCGAGGAAACTCTGCACAGCTTGAACGGGTAGCGAGACTGATGGATAGCTCCTAGAGGAAGGACTCTCTTCTCTTGTTGCTAGGGAACTTTAATGGTGTGCTCTGCTTTCACAGGCAGGATTGGCCAAGTTATATGGAACTCGACTGGCTTGCTCAGCTCTGACGTGCAGAATTGATTCAGTGCTAAGGAGGTCAATATCCGTCTATCCTTTCTGATTGCATGAAGGAGTTTTTGTTCCCCAATTCTCTCCTTGTCCTTTCACCATACTTTGTCTCGTGGATTTCCACTTCCCTACCTTACAATGGTAGTGAATCATTATACCTACAGCGTTAAATATATATCATGAAAACAGATCCTTGATTAGCTATACACCATAGTGGAAATGACGAAGGTAAGATTGCTATCTTTCAGGGTAAATGGAGTGTACATACAATCAATACATGTATCTTGCCTTCTCAACAATGAATTGAGAACTAAACTAGGAGCATTTTTAAATTCATTATTGTGTCCCTTCAATGGGGTGACACCAAGCTCCAGACCAGAATCAGGGTCATGGGGTCCAGGGAGTAATGGATGCTATTACTTCAGTTTATTTGATGGACGTGCTGTGTTCGAATATTTATAGTGAAAAAAATAATCACTTATTGAATCTTACCCCACAAGATCTAACACAGCTAAACAAATGCTACAATAACTAAACCTCACCCACCTCTGTGGTGTAGTTAGCTAAAGTGCTAGTTTCTTGTTGAGCTAGACTGTCAAGGATCGGGAGATTGAGGTTTGAATATTGGTTGGGTGAACTGGAGATGGTATTTCTTTAGTGGTTTTACACTCTCTCTCCACGCAAATGTGGGCTCACTTCCTCTATATTCAACCTTCTTGAACCCTAATACATTAGCATAATTAGTACTTAAGCGTATAACCCAAACTGGTAAAAAGACGCGGTGCTAAATAATAAATAAATAATAAACTAAATCTCATACGAGCTAACATTGTTGCACCTAATTTTAAACCACCTATCGGCACTAGACCTAAATGTATAGAACCTTAACTCAACTGGACCTAACCTCACTAGACTAGGGGATGACATGTGGGAAACCACTCCCAATATATGAGGCCGAGATTCAAATCTTGACCACCCTGTCGGAGGCTATTTATTGCAAGATTAATGCCTTGGATCAGGGCAGACAAACTCATTTCAGATCGTGTTCCCATTATTTTCAGAAAAAATCCTTGTGATCGGAGAAAATGTAGCAAAATGCAAAATTGGATTCATTCATAATAATAAATTATTGTAAATATACTTTCAAAGATAGAAAACATAAAAGTTGAAAACGTTTTAGGAAACTTATTTAGGTGATGCTTATGAAATTGGTAAATGAAAGAAAGTTTTAGAAATTAAATGTTATTTACTACAGTACTTCACAAGAGACAACCTTGATGATTTTGTGACCATGCTTTACTTGGACCAATAGTAAGTATGTAAGAAATTTAAAAATAGTTTTTATTTACATAGTTCATGGGGAAAAAACCGACGGCAGAAAACATGCCACTTCAGACACACAGTCTATTAGTTCTATAGCCCTGCCTTAAATAATGCTGACAACAGTGTGCGTGCATGTTGTGCATATTAATTTATTAACCTACATCGGTGGTCTCATGGTCTAGGGCATCACACTCATGTAAACAAGACTGCGGAGGTCAGTTAGATAAGAGATCAAATCCTGATAGACTTTACTGAGTTTTTTTTCTTCAAAATGGTTTTTCACTCTCTCTCTCTCTCTCTCTCTGCCTTCAAATGTGGGTACACTTTATCTAAATTTTACCTTCCTCTTTGCTGACTCAGAATAATCATTTCATATGCATATAGCTTAAACATATAAGGTGTGGTGCTAAAGAAAATATGTTGGTACATGGAAATTCTCTTCAAATGAATAACAAACCACTTGTACTTTCCCCCTCCACTTTCAATTACTAACCTCTAGATGATTACAGTTTCGCCCAACGATAACTATAACAAGAGGTTGTAGGATTGCTTCTGAAGCTCTAAACACTTGACCAACCAGGACTCGAACCAGAGTTTGTAAGTCTACTCCTGAAGCTCTAAACACTCGACCAACCAGAACTCGAACCAGAGGTTGTAAGTCTACTTCTGAAGCTCTAAACACTCGACCAACCAGAACTTAAACCAGAGGTTGTAAGTCTACTCCTGAAGCTCTAAACACTCGACCAACCAGAACTCGAACCAGAGGTTGTAAGTCTACTTCTGAAGCTCTAAACACTCAACCAACCAGAACTTAAACCAGAGGTTGTAAGTCTACTCCTGAAGCTCCACACACTCGACCAACCAGAACTTAAACCAGAGGTTGTAAGTCTACTCCTGAAGCTCTAAACACTCGACCAACCAGAACTTGAACCAGAGGTTGTAAGTCTACTCCTGAAGCTCCACACACTCGACCAACCAGAACTTAAACCAGAGGTTGTAAGTCTACTTCTGAAGCTCTAAACACTTGACCAAACATAACTTAAACCAGAGGTTGTAAGTCTACTTCTGAAGCTCTAAACACTTGACCAAACATAACTTAAACCAGAGGTTGTAAGTTTACTTCTGAAGCTCTAAACACTCGACCAACCAGAACTTGAACCAGAGGTTGTAAGTCTACTTCTGAAGCTCTAAAAACTCGACCAACCAGAACTTGAACCAGAGGTTGTAAGTCTACTCCTGAAGCTCTAAACACTCGACCAACCAGAACTTAAACCAGAGGTTGTAAGTCTACTTCTGAAGCTCTAAACACTCGACCAACCAGAACTTAAACCAGAGGTTGTAAATTTACTTCTAAAGCCCAACTCACTAGATTGTAGCTGTTTGGCTAATGCTGGGATCACAATCAACTTAACTTTAACTTAACTTAAGGTTCACTTAACTTAAGAAAACATGTGTGATCACGATTCATGTAACTTAACATAACAACTAGAGCCAAACATCTGCATTCTAGAGTAGGTACGTATTTTGATCTGTGATTTGTACTATTTTATTTGTAAAGTGTTTATGATTTGGAATGTTTACTGTTTTATATAGATATAACACGGTAACTATTCATCATTACATTTTTTCGATAAATTTAGCTTTCCTATTTTAGTTTAATCTCCTCTCTACCTTAGCTTAATAATACCATAAGTTGTGAAATATATTGTTTATTATAGTTGGTCATAAAACCAACAAATGAATCACTAAATAACCCCGTAGACGTCAATCGCATAATGATTGGCTGGCTAGATCACGTGATACCATTCATGTAATGCTCACTTAACGTAAAATACCTCCCAGGACATCTAATAAGTTACGTGAACTGCAAGTGAACATTAAGTTAACTGCATCGTGATTGCTTCCATTTAAAAACATTAGAAGAACCTTCACATTAAGTTACGTTAAGTTAAACTTAAGTGAACCTTAAGTTGATCATGATCCCGGCATAATTGGTTGATAAACCCTACTGGAACTAAATAGTACAAATAAAAAGTCTAAAGTATAATTTGAACACAAATTTGTAAGTCAACCTGGTTAGGGGTAACCAGCACTTTAGTACCTTAATTTTCTCTACCAGTGCAGAATCTTAAACTCTTGGTAAACTAATCAAACGTATTTAAAATATGCTTTAATGTTGTTTAATAGCACTTAAGGAAGACAAAATGAAGGAAGGAAAATATGAAAACAGTCAAGAAAATGCATTTTTTTTTGTAAGTTGTCTTATTTTACAAGGTTGTATTGAGGTTCAATACAAAGTAATAAATAAATAAAGGCAGACACTTAACTACACATTAGATATGTGCATCTCTTAAAGCTACAAATAGACTCAACAATAATTATACAAAACTCTGTGCATTATATTATATGTATATTATGTATAAGAAATGACAAAGACAAGTTATATAAAAACAATTAAAACATTATATTCCAGTGAAATTATTTATCTTTTATTGTTTAAATAGTTTGTTTTCCATGCTAAGGAAGAAGAAAGAAATATTTTTGTCAAGCCATGAGTGATGGAAAAATCGTAACTACTTACGATGAACGATACGTAATGAGGTAATAGAATATGATGTGATAGTTTTTTGTTTGCTTTTAAAAAGAGGGGGTAGTGGGGTGCAAGTTGGGATTTTTCACTTCAAGTAAGATTGAATGAATTATAAATTTGTATTTGAATCCTTATTATGTATAGAAATATTTGTATTACAAACCTACAAACATCTCAAGTTGAATTTATGTAATAGATGCACACATAAACCATAAACACAAACATACATGATTTAAAAGATTTTTTTTTGTGAAAAAAGTTATAGTTACCGGTACTAACACAAATCTGGATTGTATGATTTTCTTTTAATTAAATGAAAGTAGAGATTAAGGAGAACTATCTTTAAATTTAATCAAAATAATTAAACTTTAAAATGTTCATGATAAACTCAAAAATTACTTTAACTTGACTCAAACTCAAATGTTTTAGTACTCGCACACTCATACTTCTTAGAGATAGACTTATTAATAAACTTATAGAAAGCAGAAGTATTGGCTGCAAATTGTACACAGTATGTTAAAAGTATCACAGAAAGTTTCTTATGACTAGCTTTGGGTAACATCAACAAAATATATATATATATATTTTATTTGCAACATATTTAAATAAACATGGGTCAAGTGACTAGACTATTTGATGTATAAGATAAATTACTTTCTTTTTTTTTTGTTAAAAAAGTGTCATATATATATATATATATATATATATACAATACAAGATACTTTTTTTGGTGATAGGTACTATACAAAATCATTTAATATATACATTAAAATAATTGCCTCATCAATTTCCACCAAATTTTCACATCTCAACACTAACAATGCCTTGAAAAAAAACACAAGATTTTTAAATTCATTGTTTCTAGAAATGTTTTATTTAAAATGGAGTGTGTGGCAAAAGTTTTGGGACCGTTATTCTAGGTGGATGTGGTACAAATAATTTTGTTTGTCTAAATACATTTTCACGTTTTCAGATAGACAACCATTTTTCTATAACTCTTGATATGTTTCATGCAACTATGACAGACTGGTTTCTAAATAGTGACCTTAATAATGTATACATATACCTTAAGTTTGTCAACAGTCATTAGGTTGACTTTTGTAAACATAAGATTTGGTCTTCAAAGGTACGCAAGAAGTAAGATAGTCCTAATAGAATTGATTTTTAGCAGCTGACATTCTGTGACATTCAACCAATCAATTCTCCTAATGTATTAAAATTAACATTTTATACTGATTCACTGCCGTTTACAATTATTTCTCAAATATAGATTAAAAACTTGTATTGGACATGTGAGTCAAACCTGGGACCTTTGAGTTAGTGGCTCCGTCACTTGAGTTTAGCAGGTTTTTTTCTATGCTCTGGGTCATACATTACTCAATGTGCGGAGCCTATGAGAAGGACCCGTTAGTTCTAAGGTCCAATGTTTGATTCCCGTGTTGAGGTGTCATTTTACATCAAATTCATTTAACATGAATCCTGGTTTATTTAAATTTAATTAATATAATGTACTACATACTTTTATAATTTCTATTAATTTTGTTCTACAATCTAATAACTGGAAAATTGTTTTATAATGGGTTTCAAATATGACAATTAAAAAATTGGAGTGGGTATCTAAACAATTTTATGTTTGCAGACAGAAAGTTATCCAGTTTTTTACTTTTATCAAGTCTTTAAAAATAAAAAAAAATTGTCTCACAGAACTCTGCCAGTTATTTAACGAAGTTTGTAAAAGTAGTTGGATATTGATGTGAACCGTAACTTCGCAAATCACAGAATTTATTTTACGATTGTCTAATATTTGGTTAAAAACTTGTTTGGATGTTTTTTTCTTTTTAATAGAGATGGGCTGAATTGACTAGCATTTTAGAAAATCGAATTTTTATTTTACCCACAAATCCTGAATCTGGATTTTTTTAAAACATGGTCAACATACAAGGTTTTCTATTAGTTTTTTAGTTTTTATAAAAACAAAGAGTAATTTTTGTTAGCATTGTTTGTTATCGTGTGTTCATTATAAAATGAACTAATTCAATTTGTGAAATAATAATCTGGTGTTTAGTTGTTAAGTTTGTCCTATAAGTTATATTTGGGGAAAACTGGCAATAAGCAAAATAGAACTCCAAAATTTGCAAAAATAATTATTTAATATTTTTGAAATCTTGAATCCAATATATTCTTGAATCTTGACCATCTTTAACGATTTGAGGATTTGAAGGTCCCATCCCTAATTTTTAAGTATCTGATTGAAATTGATAATAGCAAAATTTATCCCAAGTTTCATCATTTTCAAGCTAGAATAACACTGAAAAGTAAATAAATAAATTCAGATGTTCTCATGAAAACTGATCCAAAGAGTTAAGGAAGGCAACAACTAAAATGCAAATAGTTCATTCTAGTTTTATAAATGTGAATTAGTTGGAAAGCCAACTTTTATTTAATAGGGAACCTTCTTTATTTAGATCTTATTTGTTCTTTCATCTTAATGGCTTCTATAATAATGGTTTTCTTTTGCTAAAACTTTCCTTTTTTAGAGTCATCTTTTTGTTTAGTAGTTAATTAATACTTTTCAAAAGAAGATAAATTCATTACAATGTTGTTGCTACATGACTGGACAGTCCTCTTTTCTGAACTTTAAATCTGTGTCCTCCATCATATTCAAGCCAGACATATAACTGCTCAGCTTTAGAAGTTGTTGAAGAATATATATTTTTTATTTCTACTACTTGTTGATGCACATATATATTCTTGTCATTGGAAATCCAGTCTATAACGAAAGTTACATCTTAGACGATGTGATTACCGAAGTGATGGCTCGTATAAAAATTAAGGTATCACTAATTGGACAGAAAATATTTGGAATAATTGTATTTGTGAATTAGTTTACAGTCCTATCTTTGCTCTGTAAATTATATTATATTGTTAAGGGTGTTCAAGCAAGCTTAGAATTATTTTTAACATTTTTTTTATGTTGGTTAACTATTTGTTCACTCTGGATTACCAAACATTTGCTGTAAAATAAACATTGCTTGGTAGGTACCTTCACTAATATTTTCATTGTTATGTTAAAATTAGCATAATGTTGATTGAAGTGTTAAAGATGTATTAGTAAAACCATAGTAAACTCAAAAAATACATTAAGGTTGTTAAACAAAGAAAATTTAAAGTAAAGTCCCAATATTGCTTATTTTAGAACTAGAATTTGTTAATCAATAAATTAAAGTCAAAATGCACTTGCATATTTCTAAAATTTGCTTGTAGCTGTGGATTAGGCTGACAAACAGGGCTAACTACCTAGAAACTTCTTGAGGAACACATTTGTCCCATATAATCAAGTTTAGATTCTGTTGAAGAACATTCATTAATTTATTACCAAGCATCCAGGGCCTGGATTTACTAACGAGTGCAATTCTGCTTCGGTGCAAGTCTATAAATGGCGCAACTTTGCACCCAAGATACTCCTAAAAGATGCGCCTAATTATTTGCTCCATTTCCGTATTCACTAAACAAGGCGCAAACTGGTGGCAAGATTATGGTGATGTCACCATAAACGTCATCAATATCGCTCATTTCAACTAATCCTTTTGAAGAATTTACTTTCAAAGTCAAGGATACTGTAAATCTTTAATGAAAAAGACAGTAAATACAAAGATTCCACAACATTTTGCTTATAAAATAGCTATAAAATTAGAATCGGCCTCTTTCTGGGTGCTTTACAAAAACAATATTAGAACATTATTTAGTATTTATTTATATTATTAGTTTAAAGCTTAAGTTCCATTAACTAAACATTTGTAGAAACTTTAAAGCTTATTTTAAAGCTACACTGAATGCAATATTTAGTGACGAGATGTCTTTAGACTTGGAGGATACAAACCTCTCTGGATCTAGACAAACATTACACAGTTCGTGATTTTGTTTGACGTTTTGTTTTTGTAATAATGCAAGAAATGCCATTGCGTTGTTTGAATGTAAAATTTTAACAATAAAAGGTAAGTAATTTCTTTGTAGCACTATCTAGATTGAAAAAAAAATTTGTGCTTGATAAAGTATGTTATATTAATTTCTTTAGTATTAATTGGAGTACAGTTAACTAATTATTGTATTTTAAGCCATAACAATCATATGCCGCCATTTAAATTTATTGAAGTGACAATAATGATTTTAATACTCTTGAGGGGTGGCAAATAAAAGGGGCAACTTTGTTCTAAAATTGTGCCTGTTTCTTTTAGTGAATAGGGATTTGGGCACATCTTTCAAACTTGCGCCGGCGCACCTATTTGCTCCCGTTAGTGAATCCAGGCCTCAGAAGACTTTGAAAAACAAAAGTTTAGCAAAATAGAACAATTTTTTTTTAATATTAAAAGAAGCTACTAAGCTTGATAAAAACAAATACATAAAGTACATTATTTTACTCAAGTTTATTTTTAAGTTTTATTTTGACTTGAAAATGCCTTTGTAACTCAGGTGAAATACTGTCTATTAATTACAGAGCAAGAAATTTTAATCAATGGTATGGTTATTCAAAATAAAGTATTTTGTTTATATTTAAGAAATTTCATAATAATCCAATAATTCATCTGTTGATAAAAAAAAAACTTCTTCCAATGCTATGTACTTTAAGGTGTATATTTTGCCACACTCTATACATCTTTTGGTGTGCTGAGTGCCATCCCAGTACCTTACACCAGCCTACATGCCTATCGATGTATGTAGTGCCATCCCAACACAACACACCACCTTGTATTCCTGTTGGTGCATGTAGTGCCATCCTAACACAACACACCACCTTGTATTCCTCTTGGTGCATGTAGTGCCGTCCAGTACCTTACACCAGCCTGCATGCCTTTTGATGTATGTAGTGCCATCCCAACACATCACCCAAGCCTGTATGCCTCTTGGTGCATTTAGTGCCATCCCAACACATCATACCAGCCTGTATGCCTCTTGGTGCATGTAGTGCCATCCCAACACATCACACCAGCCTGTATGCCTCTTGGTGCATGTAGTGCCATCCCAACGCATCACACCAGCTTGTACTCCTCTTGGTGCATGTAGTGCCATCCCAACACATCACACCAGCCTGTATGCCTCTTGGTGCATGTAGTAGCCATCCCAACACATCACACCAGCCTGTATGCCTCTTGGTGCATGTAGTGCCATTCCAACACATCACACCAGCTTGTATTCCTCTTGGTGCATGTAGTGCCATCCATATTGTCTCTGACAACTTCTAACACTTGTCTGTAACAGTCTCAATTTCCAACCGTTATAAGGCTAGGGCTTGTCAAATTTTCACCATTAATACATTCCCTTTATTTTAGTAGTCATTTTCAAGGCAACGCATATTCCATACTGGGTTTGAATCCTAGTAGGACAACTTGAATTATTTTAAGTTACTAGTCCTTGTCTACTATGTTGCATTTTATACTTTGTCTTTTTATATAGTTCAGTATAAGTGAAAGCTCACAGTTTTTAATATAGTCTACAAGTACAATACTTGGCGCAAACTAAATACAAGTTACTGCTGGTTTTAAAATGTCTGCTCATATACACTGTTTCCGTTGAACTAGCTCATGTGTGAACAATCTCTTTTCCAACTTATCTCCAGTAAATGAAAATAGATATATTACTAAAATATTCAAATTAAAGAGTACTTTCTTCACTGCCCCTTAATTCCATATTTATGGTGTTCACTGCACATTATGAACTAATTCAGATAATTTCAAAGTAAGATATTTAATAGACAAAGTAAAAACACTTTATTTTTAAACTAAATAAATGCAACATTATTTGTAAGTACTCGTGTCGTTCGCCACTTATCACAATGGCTGCCCTGATAAATGCGAAACCAAGGACATTCTATTTAAGGATCCTTCCCTCACACTTATTTGAACCACACAAACCACATCTGACTTCAAGATTTCCACACCCTCAGTTTTCTCAGAGACACTTTCTTGAGGCGCAACACGGTAGTCCTTAGGTCGGCGTCCCTCCCTTCCTCGTCACTTAGTGTTTCACCCTCTGAGTGTACCTCCCGGCGTCTCTGACTCGGTGACGGACGAGCCATCGGGTCACTCAATGCTTCCTGCACAGGCGTCTTGTCTCCTCGAGACACAAGTCCCTTCCCCAGACGCTCCAGCGTCGCGGTGCGGAGATTGACCGCCACACGGTGCCTCCGGCCGGTGCTGGGCGTCGCGCGGTCCCGCAGCACGAATCTCCCCAGCGTCTGCCAGTGCGCCTGCGTGCTGTAGACGTTCTCGTCATCCGCCAGGAGCCTCTGCTGTCGGCTCCCTCCCCACTCTAATTCCTCCATCAGCACGAACCTAGCGGGGTCCTCCATGCGCCGAGCCTTCACCAGGGCCTGCGCCAACACGTCTTGCGCGCTGGAGCTGAGGGGGACCTTCAAGATGGCGTATGGGATTTCGGGGGAGACGTTATACACGCACACGAGGAATGTCTCTGCCTCCTCCCAAGCGCTAGGGGGCCGAACCCCCTCTCCCGAGCGGTCACGGCCCGCCGTACTCCGGATGGATGACAGCCAGGCGCGGCTACTCGGGTCATCACCCATCCTCTTAAGTAGGAACCTTCCCTCCCCCTGCCATTGCGCCTGCGCCTGGAGGGGTCGCTCCTGTAGGTCCAATACGCGCTGTGTGGCTGGCACGTCGCGGTCCTTCTTCTCCCAGCCGCGCGCCACCTCTTCGACTAGTATGTAGTCCTGAGCCCTCTCCGCGCCAAGACCCGCCTTCTGCAGCGCCTGCAGCACCACCTCTTGCGTCGTGCTCTCCTGGGTGATCTTCAGGATAGTGTACGGCTCGTCGGGGACCACTCCATGAACCATCAGGAAGAACATGCGTCGCTTGAGTGGCACCGCGGAGTCCTTTTTACTGACCGCCGCTTCCTCACGTCGAGGCCTGAGGGCTGCCACCGTCGCTTTGGCACGGGACGCAGCAGCGTCACCATTTTCCGCGGTTGCGCCTGCGTCATAGTCGAGACTCTCTTCCTCCGTGCGTGAATAGACGAAGAGCGTTGCCAAAGGGAGCGGTTGGTTCTGCGAGGATCGCAGTCTCACGTGCCTGTATCCGGGCCTCAGACACTTGAGGGGCATGACGCGCTGGGCCAGAAGGTGGCTTGTACCGGCGTCCAAGACGCTGAACCGCAAGAACGCCAGGTCTCGAAACATCACCTGCAACAATGCCAGTTTGTTGCGTGATGATTGACTCTCTAAAAACAATGCTACGTCACAGACCTGAGTTCTGCCTTCTAATAACTTGTTCATGCAACTTTATATCCTACATTAGTAGTGAAAATAATGTCAATATGCACTTGTTTTTCATAAAAAATTAATGCTCAGCTGAAATCATGATTCATTATAAATTCTAAATAGTATATAATATGACTAGACCAATTTATAAAGGTATCTGATGATTGCTCTTTTATAAAACCTATTGGTCCAGAACGGTCAGTGATTTGAAGTCCAAAAGATTAAGGAATTAACAGATGTCTTATATGCAAAAGTCATTATTTTACTTTAAGTTAGGTCAATGATGTTAATGTACCAGTTCTGAATTCAATAATTTATAATGTTAGGCATATCTGGTGCTGCTGCCTATTTGTTTTTTACAACACTTTATGGATAGTTAATATCTACTATAAAACTTAATGTTCCATGACAACAAATATAGTCTATGATAAATAATGTTCCGTTCTTAAAACCATATTTGTAATTCCAGCTTATCAAAAGTAATGTGTAATAAATAAACAGCAACTATGTTTAATTACTTAATACAGGAATTTAACAAATGGTGGTTTGAACCAGCATGACCAAACAAAAGGCAAGGATGGAAACAATCACCTGAAAGAAGAAAGTGTCGTTCCAGATAGGATTCAGCGCGTTCCTCTGGATGACCTTGGTTTTCTGCTTGTTGCAGTCAACGGGGATCCCCACCACCTCCACCTCGACGTACGTGCTGGAGGCCATGTTGCTCTGACATACGTACTGTCCTGAGATAACCCCCAGGATGAGGTGAGAGGAGTGAAGACCATCAAACTCCTTGTCCCAGGGGTTGAACCTGCGATACATCATGTGTGTCCGGTCCCACATCACCCTCGGTTTCAACACGTACCCGCACCGCCCGTTCTGCTCGAACATGGCGGCGTTTAAATGCAGCGCGGCGTCCTCCGTCTGATAGTTTAGCGCCACCATCTGTGTGCCGAACGCCCAGAAGATGACCGGGTTGAAGTTGGACGAGTCTATGCGCATGCCCGCGGGGTAGGTCCGCACCAGCTGTGTCTCGGTGTGAGCAACCAGGGCGTGAGGCTGTTTATGATTGGCGTTGGGGCGCTGCTTGCCACCCCCACTGAACGAGGACATGACGTGTTGCTCCGAGGTCCCCGGAGAGGAACCCTGAGTGGGCGTGGCGGGGGTGCTGGTCACGATGGTGGGGGGCGTGGTTGCCAGACCTGCGACGCTGCACTTCTTGGCCAATGTGACGGCCGTCGTCACAGGACGCTTGCACTTGACTGAGCTATTAGGGCTAATAGTGTTGAGGCCGCGGAACTTGATGGCCTACAATCAATGAGATTAAATTCCTAACTTGTTTTGAAAAATAGCTTTAGTCTTATATCCCGGGAATCAAGATAATTAGCATTTTGCCCTGAGAGTTGTACCTGTATGTAGACTATACAGTAGTACTCATACTGAGAATTTTACCGATATGTAAACTATACAGTAGTACTCATACTGAGAGTTGTACCGATATGTAAACTATACAGTAGTACTCATACTGAGAGTTGTACAGATATGTAAACTATACAGTAGTACTCATACTGAGAGATGTACCTGTATGTAGACTATACAGTAGTACTTGTACTGGGAGATGTACCTGTATGTAGAATATACAGTAGTACTCGTACTGGGAGATGTACCTGTATGTAGACTATACAGTAGTACTCGTACTGGGAGATGTACCTGTATGTAGAATATACAGCAGTACTCGTACTGGGAGATGTACCTGTATGTAAACTATACAGTAGTACTCATACGGGGAGATGTACCTGTATGTAAACTATACAGTAGTACTCATACGGGGAGATGTACCTGTATGTAAACTATACAGTAGTACTCATACTGGGAGATGTACCTGTATGTAAACTATACAGTAGTACTCATACTGAGAGATGTATCTGTATGTAAACTATACAGTAGTACTCATACTGGGAGATGTACCTGTATGTAAAATATACAGTAGTACTCATACTGAGAGATGTACCTGTATGTAAACTATACAGTAGTACTCATACTGGGAGATGTACCTGTATGTATACTATACAGTAGTACTCGTACTGGGAGATGTACCTGTATGTTTACTACACTGTACTACTCGTACTGAGAGATGTACCTGTATGTAGACTATACAGTAGTACTCGTACTGGGAGATGTACCTGTATGTAAACTACACTGTACTACTCGTACTGAGAGATGTACATGTATTTAAACTAAACAGCATTACTCACACTGGGAGATGTAACCTCCTTTTCTCCTGTAATGTAGTAAGTTTACCTTTCATTATTTCAGTATGGCATAGCTTATAATATAGAGTCACCCGCCTCGGTGGCGTAGTTGGCTAACGCGCTCGTCGTGTTGAGTTCGGCCGCCGAGGACGGGGAGATCGAGGTTCGAATCTCGGTCGGGTGAACTGGGGGTGGTTTTTCCTAAATGGTAAACCCTCCCAATTCCTTATCCATTAGTGTAATTAGTACTTAAGCGTATAACCCGAACGGGTAGTAAGACGCGGTGTTAAATATTATCATTATTATTAATATAGAGTCATAGTTTAATTCGTCAATGAAAGACTGCTTTCAGGGTAAATGTAGTGAACCTGTTTGTAGATGATCGTGATGTACCTGTATGTAGATGATCGTGATGTACCTGTATGTAGATGATCGTGATGTACCTGTATGTAGATGATCATGTCCGAGAGCTCTTTGGCTATCTGGCTGCTCTGTTTCTTGGCCTGTTTGTGCTGCAACAGTTCCTCGTCGTTGGGGTTCCAGTCGGTGGTGTCGGACGTGTGGGTGCGACTGGTGGCCCGACTAATGTTGCGGTGGTCTGACCGGAGCATACTCTCGTGGCTGGACACGGAGTCCGTACGGGGGGGCCTTATAGACTTGGAGTCCTCCCCTCCGGCAGCGTACATCAGCATCTTGTCTGAAATACAGTGGGATTAGGAGGACTCTTAGTGTGAGCTGTTGCCTTAATCTTGTTCCTCATAGACTGGTAGTCCCTAACCTTTGTGATCCACACCAGTGGGTACAACGGACAAAGGTATCATCATCATCATCATCTAGTCTATTTTACAAGGAGGTCGCAGTTCAAATATTGACTAGGTGTGGTGCAGTGGTTTTTTCATCAATTGTTTTACCATAAGGATTTATTTCCTCCTATTTTTCCCCCCATTCCTTAGTCCTTATTGAAAATACGTAGATAAATCAAAGGGTGGTGAGACGTGGTTCATAAAGAAAATGGTCCTTTGGTTAGTAGTGGGAGCTATCCAATCTAACTACTGAGGTGACGGACCAGCGGCACACCTGTCCAATCTAACTACTGAGGTGACGGACCAGCGGCACACCTGTCCAATCAAACTAACTGAGGTGACGGACCAGCGGCACACCTGTCCAATCCCCACCATCTGAGGCGTCAGTATCGCAAAAAGACCGGGTTGTTGGTGTCAAAGGATATCAAGATACGAACCTCAGCTGGCTGCACTGGAAGTAGTTTTCCCCACCTGAGATATCTTTTTTTGGTTTTACCATTTTATATCCAGACTAATTCAGGTACATTTACTCTTACGTTATTTACCCTTCCAATCGCCACCGCCTAGAATATGTCATTAATAATTCTGGTGGGTGAACCTACAAATTAAAAAAAATAAAGTATGCTGTATTGAACTGTATGCGTTACATTGAAATTAAACGAATAAGGCTTATCGTATGTATAAAATATATCATTCTAAAAACCACCAGCCCAGATATTAATAATTTCTGTAATAATTAATAAACTGTTAAGGATTTAACGCGAGAAAAAACAATGCAGGAAATGCGAGTTCTTCTACTGTCTACGGCTGAGGTTATCTCATTTACAAGTTTGTTTCATTCATCTAAGGTTCTAAGCCTTCAAGCAAAAGAGAGGAGGAGATATTAATATCCAGCCTAAAAAAAGCAAAGCACTTTTGGCCGATTAAAATGGTTTTTGACTAATACATGTAAATGATATTTTATAGGTACGATAACAAAATACTCCTCAGACCCTCATTTAAGGTGAAGGCACTCAAAATCAGAGGTGAACTATATGATATATCACTTCGCCCCACCTAGGCGCAGATAAGTGTATAATAATAGGCGCTTAGGCGGGGCCAGGTGATATATCATATAGTTCACCTCTGATTTTGAGTGCCTTCACCTTAAATGAGGGTCTGAGGAGTATTTTGTTAAAAACTAATAAATAAATTGGCTTTGTGGGGTTGCGCTTTTAAGATAAACTAAATATGCTTAGTTTTTAAATACTATAAAAAAAATCACGCTAAAATAATTCACAATTGATAGGAAAACTCTCAACCATTCCATTGATGTTTCACACGCCTACCTTTTGAGCGTGTGAGGGAACAGTGATCAAATGGGGATGGAGAGTGAATACCGTAAAAATGTCAAGTGGGGCAGTATCTACATAGCACCACCACTTTAAATATATTCTCTTAACACACACGACTTCTCCTTCCTCAAGTTTTAGTTTCATTAAATTGATATTATAAGGAACGTACTTTGGTAGAACGGCAATTAATTGATTGTTACACTTCTTTAGTCAATTAAACAACATAAGTTATGAATATAACAAAGAATTAGTTTATTCAAAGAGGAATTGTTAGCTCAAGAAATGCAATCAATTACACAGACATAAACACCTTCCTGAGAATCACTTCTGTGATTGTTAAAGGGCAGAATTGATTTCATAAGTAGGTAAAATTGTAGATTGTGTAAGATACTACTAAGTGGTGACAGAATATTGTAGAGAATTTACTGAAAAATAAAAAATGTAAATTGTCAAATGACTAGAATGGAGCCGTTAACACATGACTAAGGATCAAACCAATTAATCATATGAATGATCAATTTTACCAATAACAGCCTAAGAAAAGGTTAACAAGGAATATTTACACATTTACAATATACTTAATAAGATTGATAATAAGGTGTTTGGTAGAAAGTTAGTTAATTGACAGGTAATTAATTTGTGAAACTTTCACATTTGAAATAGCTAATTAAATAAATACAAATGGAACATATTAAAATTAGAATATAACTAGTAACATAGTCCACAAAATTAAAATAATTGCTATACTCATATTTAGAGCTTGTTATCTAGGTCAAAGGGTTTAAAATGCTGGTGTTAACAATTGAAAGGATTAATTAAGGATTTATATATAAGATATTGGTTGTTATAAAAGAAGTGTAATAGACGAAAATTGTTAATTTGAGAAATGTTACTTGAAAGAATGAATTAAAGAGACGTTCCTTATCTGATGTTTTGATTACACTCCTTATCAAATTTGTTGCAACTTTTCGGTGACGACATGTTTAGGCGAATTACGCCATCATCAGGTCTGAGACAAAACCAATGCGAAATATTAAGTTTTTTAATTTATTTAGCACCGCGTCTTACTACCCGTTCGGGTTATACGCTTAAGTATTAATTACCATATTAATTATTGAGTAATAAAAAAATTTATATCCAGAAGAATTAGAGACTCAAATAACCAAAGTACGTTCCTTATAATATTAATTTCATGTTTCTCCTTACTACAACTAAAATCAATATACAACTAAAATTTATTAAATTGGTTTATTCTGTATTCTGCCATCTAGAATTGATGTTAAACTATGTTGCTTGGTGAACGGCTCGTTTACAAACAGTCGCACCATTCACGGTAGGAATTACTATCTGAAAGGTCTTTTTTCCTACCAATATCCTACTATATAATAGCTTTCTGATAGGGAAAAAGGCTTTTCAGAAAACAATTCCTACGCTGAACAGACTATATGTCTGCCACCAAAGGTTATATAAATCGACACTTTATTGAATTTTTCTTAATTTTCCCTTATTTTTGGTTTATATTGTAAGTGATTTTTCTTGTGCCACCTTTCGTCCCAAAGAATTATTCACTTGATCGGCTCAGTCACCGACTACATCCACCACGTGCTGCCCTCTATGAAGGGAGAAAATGTGAAGTGGGTGCTCCAAAGGGTCGATCCTCGATGTTCTTTGATTTTCTATTTCTACCTCCAATCACAGGCATGAGATATTTTTGATCTATTCGGCAGTTTGAGTAATATATATATATATATATTTATAATATAAATAAAAAAAGTCTAATTGAGTCAGAAGGGAAGGATTATATGTTTTGCAAATAAGCGGATGTCCAACTTTCCATCCACACATAATACTCTTTGAGCCGAGTAAATGTAAGAATAGCAATCCTAATAATTCATAACTAAACCAGTTTGTATGTATATGTAATTCATAGCTTACTAAATTAAATTAATTGTGTGGTTGAGCAGTTAGGGGAATTTGCGTTTGTGAGTTGGCAGCGATAGATGCGGACAAAAGTATTGTTGTCGGGAGCTAGTTTGTGAGAGAAACGCTGGACTGGAGATGGCTCGTGAATGATAGAGGTCGACAAATAATTGTGTGGCAAGGAAAATATTGCTTGTGGTGAAAAATTTACCTAGTCCCTTATCAAGGACACTCTTGGGCTCCTTTAGATAGTTAGATTTCACCACAAGCAATATTTTCCTTGCCACACAATTATTTGTCGACCTCTATCATTCACGAGCCATCTCCAGTCCAGCGTTTCTCTCACAAACTAGTTCCCGACAACAATACTTTTGTCCTCATCTATTGCTGCCAACTCACGGGGTCTAGGTAAATTTTTCGAAAACAAGTTATTCAAAAATCAATTTATCGAAATCCATTCACCGAATACAAAACCACCGAAAGTAATTTTGTCGAAAATCAATTTTTCGAACCATCAATTTTCCGAACGATATGTTTGTCGAAACCACATTTTTCGAAAATCAAATTTCCCGAAGTGAATTTACCGAAAATCAATTTTTGACAGTCAAATAATCGAAAATGAATTTTTCAAACAATCAATTTTTTGAAGAATCAATTTTGCGAATTGCAAATAATTTTTTTTTTGTCGAAAATCAATTTAGCGAACTGCGAGTTTTTCGGAAGCTATTTAATCGAGGATTGAGAATCACCTACACCTACCCTCACCCCCCCTATAGGGAGGATTACTCCTAACCTAACCTAACCTAAGCTAGAATTTTATTATACTTCGAACTTATCGTTCGAAAAATTTATTTTCGAAAACCTCCTTTTTGAAATATTTATTTTAAAAACAGATTTAAGGTAAATTCATTTTCGAAAAACTTCTCGTTCGAAGAATTTCTAGATCGAAAAATTGGTTTTCGAAAAAACTGCATTTCGAAAAATTTATTTCCGAAAAAAATATTTCGAAAAATTTATTTTCGCTTAATTGATTTTTGAAAAAGATGTTTTCGAAAAACCATTAGTTCGAAAAATTGGTTTCCGAAAAATTAAACATCAAATAATTGAATTTCAAATAACTGATTTTCTAAAAATTGCTATTCGGTAAACTCGCCGGCTACCCAGAACCAATACGTAATTTAAATATTGGAGTCCCACCCACCCACTTTGACAGAAATCTTACAATATAGTTGAACTCACGTCTTCCGACATTATATTGCAGACAGTCACTTTTGAGGTAAGAAATAAACCCAATGCATCTTATGACAGGAGGGTGATTGTAGATGAGCTATAGATAAAACAAAATCATTTTACTGCTTCTTATTAGACCTAGACTAACTTAACCTAACCTCAAAGTTGACTTGTGAAGGATTATTTTGTTTCAACAGTCTGGGCTATGTTATAATAAACTTAAATTTGCGTTTGAAAGGTGTGCGCATTTTCCTGTTTAATTTAGTTTGTAATATTATCCGTCCATGTGCACAAAGTATAGTCCCTTAAAATTAATATACCATCATTCTCTTCATCGTCGTCATCGTCATCGTCCTCATAGTCGCTGTAGTCGTCGTTGGCGGAGCCCCCGCTGGTGTTGGAGATGATGGAACTAGCGCGGCCGGAGGAGGGTTGCTTGTAGACCCCGACCCCACGCAGGGGCGTGTGAGAGGAACTGCCGTGGCGGCACGGGGGGATGTCCGCAGTCAGCTTCTTATTCTTGATGAGGATCCGGTGCCGCAGTTGGGCCGGAGAGGGTAGTTGGGCGTCCTCGCAGAAGTCCGCCTCGAACAGGAACTTGGTCACCAGTTTCTCGCCAAACACGGACTGCGGATGAGTATGAAACACATTAGGAGGTTAGTTGGAAGGAAGGGCCTGGCTTGATGAGACTACACTGGTTCTCACCCTATCAGAGTTGACAGGAATGAATTTGTCTTGTTTAGTCCACAGTAAAGGCCTAACCACAATATCTATCTATTTTGAAGGAAGAATGTCTCTCTCTACCTGTGGCGGCTTATGGAAAAACTCCTTAATAGGAGCTGTCAATAAATTTTTTGACATATTGTATCGATTTACAGTTTTAAAAAAAAACCTAATTTGGTTGCAGGTGTTGTGAATTTTATGATTCTATTAAGTTACAGGTTTAGGCATTGAGGAGGAGTATAAAAAATACATTATTAATAATGATTTCGGGGTGAGGGTTGAAATCCTAAACACTTCCCCTCTGTATGGACCTGTATTTAGTGAAACATTATATTAATTGTACACCTTATAGCGTTCTATAGGCTTTCTCAACTCTATGGTAGTTTGGATCAACCCTTTATGATACATCTTGAATAACTCATACTATACTCGATATTGCTCCCTTTTTCTTTAAGGCGGATTCCTATTAAACACCGAAATTCTATTAAAATATTCAATAAGCGTATGCAAGGGCTCTCAGCCATCGATGATTACAGTAATAATTGACCTGGAATATATGAGTATATGCCATATTGACCTGCCACTGCACAATGCAGTGGTTCTGATGGACAGGATGATTGGGTAGGGTGATGTGACTACAGTACCAACAGACCTGGAAGATATGTGCCATCCTGGCCTGCTGCTGTACAGAGCAGTGGTTCTCGATAGACAGGATGATTGGGTAGGGTGATGTGACAAAGGCGCTACGGTTGATGGCCTCCACCACGGACCGGAAAGGGATCTTGGTGGTGAAGGTGAGCCCGTGGTAGATGAGAGGGGACCCGTCGTCTCCATCCCAGCAGTCCAACTCTACGCACCGACAGCCCGTTAGCAGCACCTGCAGCATTTTAACACGTCACTCTCGGATAAGGCGGGCTCGAAACCTGTCAGTCTCAATTGCTCTTTCGAAAGGCACAGATCTTAACGCATACATCTTTACGAGATTGTAAAATTTCTTATTCCGACACCTTAGCTTTGTTGGTAGTGCTTCAGCCTACTGTGATAAGGGTCTTTGATTCGATTCTTGACATTCGTGGACACCTTATCATTGGTGAATTTACGGTTCTCCCTTTCATAGCAATACAATGATTCAATAGTAGTGGGAGGGTGTCGTTTCTGTTACAGAATTAAGTTAGTGTTTAGGCTATGTTCTGATATAATCAGTTTGCTCATAAAGTAATAACAAAACCAATTAAAATAAAGTTTATTCCATAGTTACCTGACTGTACAGCTCAACGGAAGACTCCCCCTTGAGCTGGTGCCCGGTGAGGTATGTGTTGTGTGAAGACGCGATGTAGTAGTGAGACAAGGGATGGTCCATCTCGGATTCATCAGGGCTCATCCTCTCGCTGGTGAAGGCGTAGTTGTCCTTGTCCATGAGATACCGGGAGAACCCCTCAAAGGATAGGCAACTCTGGGCCCTCAGCAGAGGGTCTGGTTCATGCCTCTGTGAGCACACAGGGAACTGAGATACTCAGAGGAAGACAGGCACATTTACATCGTAATTAACTCACGCTATGGCGAGAAAAGTTACACAGATCAAAAAATGTAATTTTCAGGAAAAGGAATAAAACGAAAATGATAAAAAGTTTGATCAAAATAGCGAACAGCCACTTAACAATAGAGAAATATTTCTTTTGTAAGAAAGTAAATTCTACTTTTATAAAATATTATATTGATGTTTCGATTATTTCTTGTTTATAATGGTGACGCCACAAGTTAAAAACTTTTAACTGAGCCACTTTTCTTGCGTTACTTAATTTATTGTTTTTTATTTGTGACTCTTTGTAATATTTATGCCATTTTTATTGCTCATTTTAGTTAGTTTTTTCTTATTTGAGACTCTTTCAACTTTAATTATGTTGAGACTTCACTGTTCAAGCTCTAAAGTGAGAGTGTTAATGGTGAAATTAATACTAAATCGTATCAAGAGAAAAGTGACACACCTTCCCTCTGGGGGTCAGATTTGTAACTACAGGCACAATTAACGGAACACTTTACGGGCACTCCGTCGGTATATGCTAAGAGCGAAATGAAGAAAGTAGAAAGTAGAGAGAAGAGTTTGATTTACCATTACAGTGGTTTACGAAACTTTATCATATTAGCATATGAAGAATCCGTGTACATCTTTACACTTTTTATTTTCTATACATATCAACAATTTTACCTTACTGATAGCAAAGTTTACCTACAAACACGAATATCACCAGGAGGTCGTGTTTTTGAATCCTGCTCTGAGAAGAAGTTTTAAGGTCATACCTGAATGAGGCTGCGGACCTCCTCCTCCGACCTGAGTTCCATCTGTCGGGTCTCCAGGAACTTGGTGAAGGTGGCCAGAGTGATCATTTGCGACTTGGACGTGTCGACACCCGCGCAGTTCGCCACGATGCTTGCCGCCGCGATGGCGTCAAATATCTTCTTCTTCTGAAGGTTAGCGGAACTCTTGTACTCGAATAGGTCTAGGGAGCTGTTTCTGGTCAACAGGCCTGAAAGGAAACACGTGCGTGGTTAATATGCTCAGTCACCCAGAACATACCCACCCGATATAGTCATCCACAGCCATTTTTAGATTATAAATAGTGCTAAACCAAATTAAACGCGGGCTGAGAAAATCAAAATGAGATGCAAATTCAAAATATTCTTGAGTTCTGTAGCTGAGAGATCAACAAATAGCGGCTATATATTTGTATTATAGAAATAATATACCATGTTGACACTTTTAGAAGCTACACTAAACAAGTGCATACATTGACAAAAGTTACAGCTGTGGAGTTCAATCTTTAACATGGACATTATGAGGTAGATATAGTGGAACTATCTGAGAAATGTCAACAAATGATTGGCTGATTATGGAAGGGCATCAAATCTGTGGTTCTAATTCGGCTACAATTATTTGGAATAGTGATGCTAACTTAACTTTTTCTCTACTAGAGCTATATATTAGAAAATGAACATGAAATGTGAAACTTGAAAAGAAGCTGACCTATTTGGCTAGACATATGAAGATCCTTTAAAAACACTTATTTAACAACAAATTTAAAGTAAGTTTTAATTATATAGTTTAAATTATTCCAAGAAAAAGGGAGGAAGGGGTTAAAGACCCATTCAATCTCAAGGTAAAAACACCCTCCCCAAATAATGTTTAGATTGGGCTCATAGGTCTACTACTAAAACTTTGCTTAAAATATTTAGTGACTTGTAGTTTTAAAATCTAGGCAATATTATTTTGACTTAGTAGAAACGCAGGATTTTTAATTAACATCAAGTTCGTTTATTATTCCGATCTTTCTCTCAGTAATTAAATGACCTTGTATTACAAAGTTTAACCTTCTTTACCGATGTTAGATTCCCAACGCTGAAAAACAAAGGGAGATTTGTCATATTGTGTTTAAAAAAATACCATCATTTAATGATTTTCCAACTACGATACTAAGGGTGATGCCAAACATTTGTTTTGAAGGGGATGGGGCTGGGAGGTTATCTTGATAAGTTTCCCCATCCACCTCAACAGGAGCTGGCAAGGAATTTTCTTACATTAAAACCCTCTTGAAGCTATATAGAATTTGAAAAATAATAATTGGCGTATTACATACTAAGAATTTATAAAATACTAAAAGAGCTACTAGCCTGGAATTGTTTAGAAATACAAACATGTATATTAATAATACTTTAGGGGGTGAGGACGACGTGTTTAAACCCCCATAGCATCCTTTTAGAAATGTCTTTCTGAGACCTAAGTGTGTGCTTGTTATAAGTTTGATAGCTTAATTTTAAGATACCTATATTTATTTAAAAACGCCCCTTGGAAATGTCCCAGCAATATTTGCATGTTGGTAACACTGTTAGAAAGGTGTGTGGTTGTCACCTATTCTCTGCGGTGGTCTCGTCAAGTGCTCTGGAGAGCTCTTGATGCTCCCGTCGTTGAGTGAACTGTCCGACATGCTGCGACATGTGATGGCTTGTTGCTCGAACAGATCACGCAGGTCCTTGCGGGCTCTCAGACTGGCAACACGCAACACTCACGTTTGTTAGGCAATAGGACACTATCCTACCTGAGAGGATAGGATTAGGAAGATAGATAGTGCCACTAATGATCAATGGATACATTGCTTTAAACAGAGAAATATGTGATTATTTGTACATATATTTATGTTAAAGAACAATATTATAGTTAATAGTTTCATACAGTTTTAAAATATTAGCGAAGGGTAGTCGCCTTTCACGAGTTTCCAAGAAAAACATAATAACCTTCCAAAATACAGATCATCTCCTCTAGCCACAAGAACTCAGTATACATCTTCAGCCCTACAAGAACTCAGTATACATCTTCAGCCCCACAAGAACTCAGTATACATCTTCAGCCCCACAAGAACTCAGTATACATCATCAGCCCCACAAGAACTCACTATACATCTTCAACCCCACAAGAACTCAGTATACATCTTCAGCCCCACAAGAACTCAGTATACATCATCAGCCCCACAAGAACTCAGTATACATCATCAGCCCCACAAGAACTCAGTATACATCATCAGCCCCACAAGAACTCAGTATACATCATCAGCCCCACAAGAACTCAGTATACATCTTCAGCCCCACAAGAACTCAGTATACATCTTCAGCCCCACAAGAACTCAGTATACATCTTCAGCCCCACAAGAAACTCACCATTCCCCAACAGCCTCACAAGAAACTCACCAGTAATTGTAAGTCTCGTTAAAGTTTGATGTTCTGAACAATTTTTGCTTTTTACGTCCGCCCACAATGAGACAAGTATCCGAACCATCGTCCATCGCGTTGAACATTACGCCCACGACACTTGTTAAGTGACGCGTGGGAGAGTGTGAATGTTTGTCCTGAGATCAAGTGACGGGTCCATGACGGAGAAAGAGATGCTTTTATCTGTGCTTGGAGGAGGCCATAAACCCAACAGGTACAAGGTCCGGCAGCGAACATGTGCTCCAAGTTTACAGGTAACATTTGGTTGTTGGCAGCACTGGGGGGACTTGAGGCGGGGGTGGGGGATGGAGATACACATTTCATTCAATATTGGGGAATCCCGCAACTGAGGGTACGTAGGAAAAGATGCTATTCTCATCTAGTCTGGTTTGTCGGGCATACTGAAGAGTATTTCCTTGAATGCCTCCCACTCTCCCCGAACGAATATATGGGTACATTTCCTCTCTATTATACCCTCCTCATTAGTGCAAATATGTGGATGGTTAGGGTGGTATGTTATACATGATAGAAATTAAATATTGGTGACATTTCTGGCTAACTTTAAACATCATTTTCATGTACCAAAATTGGTTTACCCACTCCGGTGGCTGCATCGTCTAAGCCGCTACTCTCGTACTATATTAGACTGCCGATGTCGGGGAGATCGTTGTTTGTTTTCAGTCGGGTATAATGAGGGGGATTTTTCCTAAATGGTTTCCCCACTCTCTCTCCACACAAATGTAGGTACACTTCTTTAAGTTCAACTTTTCTCATCCCTAACCCACTAGCGTAGTTAATACTTAAGCGTATAACCCGAATGGGTAGTAAGACGCAGTGCTAAAAAATAAAATATAATGTTTATCTGTTGTAACCATTATAATATTGACATCAATATATTTTTTGACTGCTGGTTTATTATTTATATTTTTAGCGCTACTTTCCCGAAATGGTTTGATTCAATTAAAATTGAACATATAAGACGGAAGTATTTTTTTGGATTCCTATGGGTCAAGTTTTACCAAATTCAGTCAAAAGGAGTCATTTGGTACAATACATGCAAACTGACTACTACATAGAACGACCGAACTAATTAGCCTTCATATTTAAAAAATAAAAGGTCAAAGATGATGATTTAGGCTAATCAAATAATAATTTAATATATTTCTGAGTAAAAACTATTTTCATACCCCAATGAGAGATTTTGACTATGTAATTAAATTTAAATCAATTTTAAAGTTTAAAAATTGTGGCTCTGGTTGCGCAATATAACTTTTAGAATGTAATTATTTTAGATTGAATTTTAACTTAAAAAAATAAATTCTTATTTGAAATGAACTGAATGTGAGAGATTTGTTGTTTAGACCCGTGTTGCATTGCGTCAGATGCTGTCAATGATTCTGATTCTGGCTGCCTACTTGTTATTAGAAAGTGCACTAAGTCACCATGGCAGGAATACCAACTCATTTATCAAAGAAACTAGTTCATTTAGCGCACTCGTCTTCACTGAAATCAACTGGCTTATTTACCAGAACGTTGCTCAGTGGAGAACTGAGAAAGTTACATTTGGAGAGGGGGTGAGGCGTATAATGTGACAAAGTAACCATTTACAAATTGGGGACAATAAAAGAAATTCTAATGTAAAAAAACAGCAAAGCTTTTGAATACAAAGTTGTAAACTTGGTTTTAAAATCTTTCTAACACATTCGATATATCTTCTATGCTTTTTATTATTTTTGTACTTACAATATATAGTGATTTTAATTTTTAGTAACATGCTTCGGTGGCCGCATGGTTTAAGGCGTCACCGTCGCAATATACTAGACTGCCGGCAACAAGGAGATCGGGGTTTCGAATCCCGAACGGGTGTACTGAGGATGGTTTTTCACTCTGCCTCTACGCAAATTCGGGCACACTTCCTATAAATTTAACCTTCCTCCTCCCTAACTCACTAGCGTAATTAGTACAAATTATGTGTAAAGTCTGAACATGTAGTAAAACGCGGTGCTAATATTTTTTTGTTGGTATTTTGAAGGGGAAGTGGGTTGCTCATAAACGCCCTCCCTCCTTTAATTTCCTGAGTATACCACTGGCTTAGTTCTAGAAAGTTAGGATGAAAAGTCTTGGAAACGTTCTCAAAGAACTACAATAAAAATAGAGTTTGAGTAAAATTGATATTGCCTGTCCCTGAATGGTTTTCATCAATACGGCACATTTCCAGGGCAGCCACCACAAATAGTAATTTATCAAGTGTCTATTGTTAGTGCATTTATTACTGAATGCACCTCTTTATTTTGAGGTACGTTTGAAAATGTGTATTTAACGGCCTGTTTCAGTGCCGAATAGTCATTTTCATTATTTATTGACATCATAGCTTATTATCTAAAACGTGTAGCGATTTCTTTGGACAATGATTACCAGATTTTTATAATTTCTAAACAAAAATGAAAGATTATATGGATCGAGGATGTGAGCCAAAATTTCAAATTTTAAAAACATTCAACAGGGAAGCCACAATTTCAGAACACAACTATTGGTTTCAACATACATTTCTTGAGTTCTACCAAACAGATTTTAATTTTCTTTTTAAAAAATAAAAGCATTTATACTTCAGGGATTTGAATATCTAAATTTGCACATTTTCAATAACAATGCTGCAATTTAAATATAATTTAAGTTAGTTGGTGAATGAGTGGACTGTATAATGAGAGGGTTTCTGAAGTTACGACACGAGTGGTTGAGGTCTCTAAAAGGTATTAATCGGTAGATTTGTAAAAACATTAAAAATTGCTGAACCATATTAATTTACTCTGGGCCTTACTACAAACCCTGTGACTTGAACAAACAACATGTGTGGGGAGAGGGAGGATTGCTATAAGGACAATAGATGGGGAAAGGAAGAACCCCCTCATTAGAACCCCTCAAGCACCACAACATGATGTCCTGGTTACGTCACTGCTTACATATTTTCAAAGTTAAGAAACATATTAAAGCTAGCTAATTTCCCAGGACGTCGCACCATAAATGTCGTAATTTTGGGAGAAAAACTAAATGGTTATAAACATAGATTCAACCTTCCTCTAGCAAATACGTAATTTTTAACAACATAACATTCTGAGATATTTGAACATTGTTTTATTAATTTTCAAGTTTCAGAACTGCCATTTTAATGATAAAAACTGCGATGTGAGGGTATTTACGTTCAAGTAGCTGTCCGTCTGATTGGCCGCACGGATGGCGCACCCGACCAAGGCGACAGGACTCACCTGAAGGATCTGAACAGAGCCACGAAATCTACGAAGTCCAGCTGAGTCTCGTGCGTGATGGAACCGGCCCTGAAGTGCTTGGCTTGCCACACAGACTCCAGACCTGCAGTAGATCTGGCTTTCTCCCTATGAGCACAGACAAGATACAGGCTATAGGCCGTGTACTTTCTAAACACAAGACAACACTCAACACTGATTCTGGCATATTAATTAACCACTGACTGCAATATTGTAACAGGGTTAAGTCCTCACTAAAGCACTTGTAACTCTCTAATATGCACATATGTGATGACACATTATGAATGTGGTAGCCGCGTGTGTGTGAAGACACCAGTATGTGTCTCATTACCAGCCCACACACACACACACACACACACACACACACACACATGTCAATCTCAGGTTCCTCACTCCGCTCAGCTCATCACACTCAACTACCACTTCCTGTCCTACTGGGGGGCACGGCACCTGGCACCTCCCACCATCTCCCGGGTGTCCGGCAACTCGGCTGGTCTGGGGGTTCCGGGTTCAATCACCAAGTAAAGCTGGACATTTGCTAACGTAAAATTAGGTATTTTCCCTTTCCACTGAGTGATAAATCAGAAGTATGGGGTATGGTTGTTGTATCTGCGTTATAAGAGCCTGGATACTATTGTATGTCCTCAGATACCCTAGAACTACACGATAACCGACTAATACCGTCGGAGAACCTTTGAATACTCTCAAAACTATATTAAGAGACTCAAAGCACCCAACAGAGAAAAAAGTAGAGGGCCCTTTGAAGACCCTTGACAACTCTTAGAGACCCTTTGAAAAAATAAATGACACTTTGGAAAGAGTCTTGGATGGACACTTTCAGAGACTCTTGGAGACCGTAAAAACCTACGTAGCCAAATAAAGACCGTCAGATAGCTACCAGAGATCTTCAGACCCCTGGAATAACTGAACGATCTTATGGAAACATTTTAAGACGCACCTAAAAACACTTTGAATACCTGAGAAAATCATAAATAGGTACCCTAAGATTGCCTGTTTAAGTCCTTAAGAGCTCTTTGGAAACCTTCGGGGATTTACAAAGACTATCAATGACCTCTGGAGATTATTTATAATGTTTGTAGACGTTTACAGAGCTCCTGGTAACTCTGACACACCTCCTGGAAAGATACACCCCTTGGAACTCTGACACACCTCCTGGAATTATACATCTTGTTGGAACTCTGACAGAACTCCTGGAAGGATACACATAGCTCCTAGGAACTTTACAGATTTCATTGGAACTCTGACAAACTTTCTTGTAGCTCTGACAGACCTACTTGAAAGACACACCTCCTTGGAGCTCTGACAGACCTCATGGGAACTCTGACAGATCACATACATCCTGGGAACTTGACACACCTCATGGAAAGATACACCCCCTTGGAGCTCTGACAGACCTCATGGGAACTCTGACAAACCTCATGGGAACTCTGACACATCTCCTGGAAAGAAACATCTCTTTAGAACTCTGACAAACCTCATGGGAACTCTGCCACATCTCCTGGAAAGACACACCTCCTTAGAACTCTGACAAACCTCATGGGAGCTCTGACACATCTCCTGGAAAGAAACACCTCTTTAGAACTCTGACAAACCTCATGGGAACTATGACACATCCCCTGGAAAGAAACACCCCCTTGGAGCTCTGACAAACCTCATGGGATCTCTGACACATCTCCTGGAAAGAAATACCTCCTTAGAACTCTGACAAACCTCATGGGAGCTCTGACACATCTCATGGAAAGAAATACCTCCTTAGAACTCTGACAAACCTCATGGGAACCCTGACACATCTCCTGGTAAGAAACACCTCCTTAGAACTCTGACAAACCTCATGGGAACTCTGACACATCTCCTGGAAAGAAACACGTCCTAAGAACTCCGAAAGATCTCCTTGTAACTCTTACACACCTCCTGGAAATACACTTCTCCTGAAAACTCTTAGACACCTCCTGGATGTGAACACATGGCTCACAATGGTATCCAACTATGTCAAGGTATAGCAACGTAGATTGACTACAATACAGATTATTTTTTGGGGTCAAAATTTGAATTCTTTGAATGAGTGGCCTGCCTTGAACCCTTTGATGTGGATAAGTGGTCCCGTATGAGTATAAGTAGTAGAAACTGAGGGGCATGTTGTACTGACCTGTAAGGACTGCCTGTGAGCCTGTCAAGGTTATCGTTGGAACCCTGTGGGCTGTGGGCCACAATGGGGCGCACCTCCATCTCACTGGATATGGACCTGGAGCGTGGAGTGGTGATGGCGCTCGGCCCCGCGGAGGGACTGGGCCCAGAGGAGCCCGCGGGGCGGCGCACATAGCTTGACCCACCTCCGGGACTGATACTGACTTCCGGGCCTTCATGTGGCCTCAGCCCTAGTTCCTGTGACACATACACCTTCACTCAGCTTATTATCTCTGGCGGGAGAGCTGACATGCATGCTTCTAGTTTAATAAGCACGAGAATAGAACCTGGTACTATTGCTCTATCACTCAGCTCGACACGGCCAGGGCCACCCAGAGAGGGGTGAAATCAGTGCGGCCACACAGGGCCCCCTTGATATTGGGGACCCCACTCCTGCTTAGGTGAGAGAAAATAATCTTATAATAGTCTCCCTGTAGGCCTATAGGCGATCTAGCAAAGATTGACAGAGTGTAATATCATGTGGTTTGATTCATTGAAACAGTGAAGCGAATTCTCCATTTTAACTCCACTGATTTGCATTTTTCTGTCCGTCTATCATAAATATGTCTCACGATAACTTTTGAACGCAGTAACCGATTTAATTAACACTTGGTGCAATGGTTATTTGTACCTTTATACATATCAATTTTGTTGGGGAAGAAAATTGAACTGAAGATTTGGGAAAAAAATCAACCCTTATATGTATAAACACACTTCTTCTTGCATTAATTATTACAATGTATTTATCTTTTAGGGCATTTCCTGACACCTTTTACGGCTGAAAATTGGTGTATAGGTTCAAACTTTTGTAATCCAACTAAACAAAAATAAAGTTTTTTTATAATTTTTTTTTGGGGGAGGGGAAAGTGAGGCAGAATACTGGGGGTCCTACAAACGAGGTTTTCCCAGGACCCCACGTCTGATAAGAGCGGCCCTGTTCTCAACCCAGTTATTTTAAAGGCGACCCCTCAAAATGCCTGACTGAGCAAGCTTTTTAACCCCCTACCCCCACACTCTTGGCACCATTTATTTTTGCTAGAACTAACAATGCAATGTATGGCTCTCCAGAAAACAACATGGAGTGTTAGTAAAGTCGTAATTTAGTTTAGTTTGGTTTGCGTTATTCATTGGTTTTATTATTGGTGTTGTCCTTGTGCCTTAATTTAATGGTGTATTAGTGTTGAGAGTTGAGTTGTTTCGTAGTGAGCATTTTTCTAGGGTAAAAAGGAAACTAAAGAAAGCTAGTCCTTAGGGTTGTACAGTAGGTATTTGCATGGCTACAGTCTTGAGGGTAGTCTCACATTATTTACTGTTCATATGTTCTAACAGTCCACTTATTTTGATTAATGCTGGATACTAGAGTGTTTACCACGTGTGATTTGTAAAACAATTGATTAATGAATCGTTGCTTAACCAACACTTTGTTGGTTTTATTAGCACCGCGTATTACTACCCGTTTGGGTTACACGCACTTACGTTAATGTGTAATGGTAGGGTGATTGTGAGATGAAATGGAGGACCTACAGTTTAACGTGGAATCCGAACCACGGTGGAGGCCTGATATTCCACACATTCACAAGTTGTGATTAATACACATCTTGACAGAGGTGAAGGAAAAGTTTGGCAAATCAGATATATCTGTGCTGGGACCGAGGATTGAATCTCAGACCCTCAGCACAGAAACCCGACACCTTACCCCTAGACCACAGTTCACTCGTTATTCTGTTAGCTGAATCCTGGGTATTATAGCTTTAAACCATACCCATATCAATTTTCCACTTTTTCACCGATATTTTTGGTTCTCTTTACTAAAGACCACATTTTCAACTAAAAACGTATTTTGTAATAAGTTTAAAATGTGTACAGGGGCTTGCAACGTCCACAAGTCAGGTACTTTATCTTAGAACCGTGTCTTACTACCCGTTCGAGTTATACACCCTATTGTCTCACTTGAGGAGGAATCAGGTAGGGTACGAATAATTCCCAGTTAAATATTGGCGAGGTTACAAGTTGCAGCTACCCACATTACTTAATTTATTGTAAAACAAATAAAAACTAAAGTCAACAGCCGTAAGGTTTTAAAAATATAATACACAAAGGGTTATAGCCATATATGTGACTTGGGCCCCTGGTCGTAGCATCCAAGACGCCGGCATGTAAAGCCTTGTTATACATTATGTGGGCCGTGATATAATGCAACAACTGACTGGCCACACCGTCTTCGTCTCAAAAGTGAGCGACTTTGATGCATTCCTACAGATAACGTGGCAGAAGGGTGGCGGTGACCAAATTGCAAGTATGGCCATGTTGTAACAATGGTTACAATTAATATTTCAATTGGATAGTAGTAGTCCATGCACTAAAAATATGGTGCGCGCAAGTGGTCAAATAGCTCAAACTTGTCTGGCTGCATTAGCATTTCAACAGACCCGAGGGGAACTTATGATTCCACCACCAAACCAAGCCCTTAACAAATTACTACCCAGAACAATCAGAAGGTAGGAACCAACGCGCTCAGAAATATCAGACGATACAACAGATGATAGATTACAGTTACGAATCCTAAGAACTTTTATCTTCTGTCACTGAGGTGCTATCCGCGTAGTAAAATCAAATTAAAATATTTTACTTGGTTTTTTTTGTTGTATATTTGACGGAATGTTTTGCCACATGTGCTATTTTGTATGACAGGTGCTTAAGCTCTTAGAGAGTATTATTGGACAGTGAAGTGTACTGAGACAAACAAATGTATTAACTGATAATTAAAACCTTAGTCATGGTGTCTAAGCTTGGGTTGTCAAAATGTTTGTCAGTAGTCTGCTGACATCATCAATTGCCAAAGGGCACAGATAGATATATCGTTCTCATGATGATGATGTACCATCGTGAAACGCAAAGTTTTACACTGTTGCTCATTGAACTGATCAACTTTGATAAGGACGCCGATGGGAAATTCCTTGAAGGAGACTAAGTCGCTACCCCCTGTTGAATTGTATCCTCCGGACTGACTCTGAAATACCTAGTTCAGTTAATACTTAGAAGAAACAACAAGAACAGCTATCGGAGCCTTTGACAAGGCAACTGACTGAGATGACTTCAAACTGACGAACATGTGAGCCCCAGTTTGTTTGTTTTCTAGCCTAGTCTTGAGATACTCAGTCCATTCAATTGTTTGACTGTCGATGTTAATATCAGTCTCCTAAACTTCATCCCCTAGCTTACCAGTGTTATTTTAATTATATTTCATATTTACAGGCATTATTTCAAAACATATACTCCATCCACCATTTGTTGTCCTTCCTTAACAAATGTTCTCACACGCTCCAGTGATGGTACTTGCTAGTATTATTTTGCTTCAAACTGTCAACACCGCCTGCCAGAGATAAACGGGCAGACATATGAATGCATTAAAGTAGCTTCTGAAACTGTTGACAAAGGCCTAGCAAGTGATGGATGGACTATAGTGGCGCCAACCTTGATCACCTGGATGTTGCTGATGGACTTCTTCTTCTTGAACTTGGCCGAGGGACCTCGTTTCAGAGAACCACCATCCGGGGGTGACATCCCCCCCACGTTCCCAGTCAGGGCCCAATCCCTGCCACCAAACACCTGAAACAGCGGGCATCATCTCACGTTGGTCTATAAAGTTCAGGTTTAATATTTCTGAGTGGGAGTTTCCCATCCTCAAAATTCCTATTACTATTCCCATTTGGACTAGGCTATGAGTTGTATTACCTTGAACATATAAATAGATGATACATTAATTTAATCTACATAAACCTAGTCATGTGCTTCATCTACTGACCCTGATAGCGTCTGCTGTCATTGGACCGCAGGGACATTCATCGAAGAACAGCTGCAGGTACTGCTCCTTGAGCCAGATCATGCGGCGATCTGTCAGTTGGAGTTGCCTCTTTAGACCTCTTACGACCCAGCACAGGCCCATGTACCACATCCTGACAACACACGATGCACAGGGTTAGAACCATACACCAACCGAGAGATGCAAGTGTGACGCTTTACATGGAGCCACCTCAACTAAATAGGATACATTGTGAAAGTGCCTTAGGCAATACTGAAGGCCCTAGGCATGACTAACGTAACTCAACAACGGTTAGGTATATTTGTGTTTGGTTATATATATACATTTATTAACCCTTGAATATATAACTCAACCCTTTTATTTATATTAGTTTTCAAATTTCCCTTGTTTCAATGTTAGGTTAAATTACATAAATCAAGTCTAGCTTAGAGAAGAAATCTGAATATTTCACCAGTTTTTAATTTTTATCTTACAGCCTACACCCACGTTTTAACACGTTTTAACACGTGTACCCAGAAATGTATTTGGGAGAAGGGAGGTGGTGGCTTGGGAGGAAGGCCCCCCCCCCAATAACAGAGGACAGGGATTTAGCTTTAACATTAAACTCTCCCTGAAACAATTTAAATATTTTTTACATAATTGAGGTTGTAGGTGCTATGAACTTTATAATACCCAAACAATATGTTTGCCAAGGTATTGAGAAGGGATACAAAACATTATTAACAATACTTTTGGGAAGATTGGTGCACCTCCTTCCATTGCTACACCCCTGTGTTGTAGATTTACTTTAATCTTTAATGTGTGTGTCCCTTAACATAGTTATATGGTACAACGTGTGATTGTACTGTACCTGCAAAGGGTAGGTGGACAGAGCAGGAACAGGACGCGGTTGTCACTGAGATTGGAACCGTACACCAGAGCCAGGCAACACTCGGCTGTGGGGAACTTGTCCAGCCCGTACCTGCGGCACGCCGTGGCCAGATCAGGGTCTTTCTCTCTGTCCCTACTTCCCACCACTATCTCCTTGACCGCGGCGAGGTCTAGGTACCCTTCTTCGAGCGTCACCCACGCCGCCTCTCCACCGCCGGCCAACTTGGCGCTCAGTGCCGGGGCCACCGTCTCCTCGGGGTTGGCGGACAGGCAGTAGTCAGGCGAGTTGCCTGCGCCCGTTCGTAGGCCGCTCCAGGCCGGCCGCCCCCAGGTGAGAGTGGCGCAGCTGCGTTCCAGCCGCACGTAGGCCAGTGCGGTGCGGGATCCACCCTCGGCGTCCCAGTGGACAGCCGTGCTGCCGTGGTGGAGTACCTGCACCAGGATACACATGGCAGGGAAGTAGACCTACCAACTACCTAGGCATTACAGTGTGGCTAGGGATGTGAAAATGTATCGATACTTTACTAATATCGATATTTTACTTTCGATACTAGTGATTTTTTACTCGATACTTTTTTCCGATACTTTTACTGATATTAGTACTCACACTCCGGTAACGGTTAGGTATTGAAAGAAACAACATTTTGCTATAGACACTCATGCTAGGATTAAATGTTTACAATCGTTAAAGAAGGGTACAAAATAGATTGAAAAATATATTACTAATTATATTTTAATTATTAAATAACTTTCCATTAGCTACATTTTCATAGACATTTTGAAAGCTGGTATTGTAAAACCTTTTATAGTATTCATCATGCAATACTATCACACCTTCCAAGTTCCAACACATAACATAGACGCGATAGACCTAAATATACTATAACATGGTTAAACCATTATAATTTTCAGTGTTTAAATAAATACGAAATACATTTATTATTATTATTATTATTACTATGCAAAAGTTTAACTATTACTTGATAAAAAACATTTTTCCAGATTAAAATTTCGATACCGATACTTACTGTTATCGATACTTTTCTTTCAATACTAGTATGGTATCGATATTTTTCTTTCGATACCCCATCCCTAAGTGTGGTAGCCTCTTGATACCCCAATAAAAAAAATATTGACAGCGACAGTGGGGAGCAAGCACCCCATTTTTAGGGATCCTAGAACCCATTGTGACGTTTTGGCTAACTTACTCTAATTAGGTATTTTAGTAGAGGTCAGTATAACCTTTGCAAACTAATACAAGAGTACCAGTTTTAAATCCCGGCGAGAACAATACATTTATGACTGTTAAATTGAGCTAGATACCTTTCACTAAGAAGTGCATTGACAAAATGACCAAGTAATAATCAGCGCCCTAACAAGGGGGGTCCTTTTGAGGTGCAAACCTCCATAATTATTATTAATTATTTTATCTTTGTATTCTTCCTTAATCCCTAGGCTAGTAGCTAATTGGAATCTTATAAAATCATAACTCCTATAACCTCAATTATGTTTATAAAACACTTTAAACTGATTTAAGAGGGATTAAATGTTTTAAAGAATTCCTTGCCAACTCTTGCTGGGAAAGTTCCCAAAATTCCAAAGAAAGTGATCCCCCTCCCTAAATTTCTGGGTACGCTTAGAAAGGTTGAGAATCCCTAATTTATAGGAAATAAACAAATTTATATTTTGAGCCTCGTCTTACAACTCGTTCGAGCTATGCGCATTTGACTGCACAATTTGTGGTAGGAATGAGTAGGCTTGAATTGAGTGGAAATTTACCAGAATTTACATAGAGGGAAAATGGCAAAACATTTAGTAAAATCACCCACAGAACTCCCAGCTGGGATTCGAGCCCAAGCCTTCCCGTCACCATAAAACTGGACCAAGTGAGCTTGACGTTTATTCCACGTGTTCACTGATAGGGATATGAAGCATGTCATTCTAAAGATAATTTTCATAGTTAGTTTTCACTATTGTAGGCTATATTTAGGTACCATAATAACTTGGAATAAATTAACTTTACAAATAAATTATTCTATTTTAATTTATGAGTTCATTTGGTGGGTCGAGTAAAGTACGTCTTATTAATATAAATTATAATATTAATCTTTATGTTAATAGCTTTCAAAACAATTAGTGAAAAACACATCAAGTGTCCCCAACTGGGATTTAAACCTTTACCTCCCAATATGTTTGTTTAGTTTCTACACACACACACAACTTATGGCTCTGACCTGTAGTGTAGTGTATGTTATCCTTGTTTGAACAAATCATCTCTTTCCCCACCCCATTTTCAGACCGGCGTTTTCTGCCTCACAGAAGATAATTATTTTTTCGCCTATCTATTGTGTTAAAAGGATTCAAGTACATATATACATTTTTATCACGCGGAAGTTTTTGAGCGGACGAGTACCATAGGTCTTAACCCTGGAAATACTTACTCTCAAGTGAGTTCTTGAGAGCCAAAGCAGATATATTTCACTGTCTTAGGAGGGGAAGGGTTTCTTGGAGGGGGTCATTTTTAAAAATCATATTTACTAATTTGGAAATTAATTCGGCCCATGAACAATTTATAACGTACACAATCCCCCTTAGTAATAAATGTTAATATTTTCTAGATTTAAGTTACTATAAGCGTAAAATATGTAGCTCGAGAGGGCATTACAAGCGTAGGTGAGAAAGAGTTACAGGTGCTAACACGTAATAGTTTGAAATATTAGATCAGCCGGAAGTAGCCTACGACTGTCTAACGATCTAAGTGTCTTAAAGTTCACTTGCCAGCAGATGAAATTAACACCTAAAAACTCTCCCATATGATAATCTGGATCTCTTACACCCTGCCTGGGTTCAAATCCCAGTTATTCATGTTTGTGGACTCACCTGAAGCACGTGATGGTCCATGCCACTGTGAGGGGCAGAGATGGGGAAGAAGCTGACTCCATGGTCGTTGCTAAGTGATTGCACCGGCCGGTACATGTCAAGGTCAAGATCGTAGTCGTGATCTTCAGACTCGTCCAGGAGATAGGACCGTTCGATGCTTGAGATGTGAATACTGTCAGGCAAGAGGAGACGTTCTTATAGAGCGGCCAACGTTTCACATATGTACACAAGAATGAACTGTATCATCCGTACAAAACGGGGGAGCCATTAGAGATAAACAATGTTCCCAAACTTTGAGGTCGGATGTGTTTTCAATAGAGATGTGCACATAGTTTTCCCATCGTATATTCCTACTTGTTAGGGTTATAGGTACACTTATATGTTAATTACGCTAGTGTGACAGGGAAAAAATAAGTTATATAATTTATAGGAAATATACCCTCAATAGCGTCGAGGGAAAGTGGGACAGCATTTAGGATAACCTCCGTTCATTAAACCCAGCTGGGACTGATTCCCCGATCTAAAAATCTATAAAAGGCTCAGGGAGCCTTTTGGTACAAAGATATATAATTACACTAAAATATAAATATTATTTAAGTGTGAGAATTTTCTACAACGTAACAATCCAAGATTATTAGAACCTAGCATCTGGTAAGAATGAAACCATATTGTATTCAAACTAAATTGTATTGAAATACATTCCAAAGTCTGAGATATCTACCTGAGCTAGTTCCTGAGAAACTATCTGAGTTGTTCACTGAGCAACTACCTGAGCTGGTACCTGAACGATTATCTGAGTTGTTACTTGTGCAGCTACCAGGAGTTGGTACTATGAAGCTACCTGAGTTGATCCCTGAGCAACTACCAGAGTGGATTGTGAAGCAACTACACGATTTAATCCATGAGCAACCACCCATGTTTATCCCTGAGCAACTACTCAAGTGGATCCCCAAGCAACTACACGATTTGATCCATGAGCAACCACCCATGTTTATCCCTGAGCAACTATTCAAGTGGATCCCCAAGCAACTACACGATTTGATCCATGAGCAACCACCCATGTTTATCCCTGAGCAACTACTCAAGTGGATCCCCAAGCAACTACAAGATTTGATCCATGAGCAACCACCCATGTTTATCCCTGAGCAACTACTCAAGTGGATCCCCAAGCAACTACACGATTCGATCCATGAGCAACCACCCATGTTTATCCCTGAGCAACTACCCAAGTGGACCCCCAAGCAACTACACGATTTTATCCATGAGCAACCACCCATGTTTATCCCTGAGAAACTACCCAAGTGGACCCCCAAGCAACTACACGATTTTATCCATGAGCAACCACCCATGTTTATCCCTGAGCAACTACCCGAGTGAATCCCCAAGCAACTACACGATTTTATCCATGAGCAACCACCCATGTTTATCCCTGAGCAACTACCCGAGTGGATCCCCAAGCAACTACACGATTTGATCTATGAGCAACTATCCATGTTGATCCCTGAGCTACTAGCCGAGTTTATCATGAACAACTACCCGAGTGGATCCCCAAGCAACTATACGATTTTATCCCTGAACAGCTAGCCGAGTTTATCATGAGCAATCACCCATGTTTATCCCTGAGCAACTACCTGAGCTGCTCCCTGAACAACTACCTGAGTTGGTCCCTGAGCAACTACCTGAGCTGCTCCCTGAACAACTACCTGAGTTGGTCCCTGAACAGCTACCTGAGCTGCTCCCTGAACAACTACCTGAGTTGGTCCCTGAACAACTACTTGAGCTGCTCCCTGACCAACTACCTGAGTTGGTCCCTGAACAACTACCTGAGCTACTCCTTGAACAACTACCTGAGTTGGTCCCTGAGCAACTACCTGAGCTGCTCCCTGAACAACGACCTGAGTTGGTCCCTGAGCAACTACCTGAGCTGCTCCCTGAACAACTACCTGAGTTGGTCCCTGAGCAACTACCTGAGCTTCTCCCTGAACAACTACCTGAGTTTGTCCCTGAGCAACTACCTGAGCTGCTCCTTGAACAACTACCTGAGTTGTTCCTTGAACAACTACCTGAGTTGGTCCTTGAAAAACTACCTGAGCTGCTCCCTGAACAACTACCTGAGTTGCTCCCTGAGAAACTACCTGAGTTGGTCCTTGAACAACTACCTGAGTTGGTCCCTGAGCAACTACCTGAGTTGCTCCCTGAACAACTACCTGAGTTGGTCCCTGAGAAACTACCTGAGCTACTCCTTGAACAACTACCTGAGTTGGTCCTTGAACAACTACCTGAGTTGCTCCCTGAGAAATTACCTGAGCTACTCCTTGAACAACTACCTGAGCTGCTCCTTGAACAACTACCTGAGTTGTTCCTTGAACAACTACCTGAGTTGGTCCTTGAACAACTACCTGAGTTGGTCCTTGAACAACTACCTGAGTTGGTCCTTGAACAACTACCTGAGCTGCTCCTTGAACAACTACCTGAGCTGCTCCTTGAACAACTACCTGAGTTGGTCCCTGAACAACTACCTGAGTTGGTCCTTGAACAACTACCTGAGTTGGTCCTTGAACAACTACCTGAGTTGGTCCTTGAACAACTACCTGAGCTGCTCCTTGAACAACTACCTGAGCTGCTCCCTGAACAACTACCTGAGTTGGTCCTTGAACAACTACCTGAGTTGGTCCTTGAACAACTACCTGAGTTGGTCCTTGAACAACTACCTGAGCTGCTCCTTGAACAACTACCTGAGCTGCTCCTTGAACAACTACCTGAGTTGGTCCTTGAACAACTACCTGAGTTGGTCCTTGAACAACTACCTGAGTTGGTCCTTGAACAACTACCTGAGTTGGTCCTTGAACAACTACCTGAGCTGCTCCTTGAACAACTACCTGAGCTGCTCCTTGAACAACTACCTGAGCTGCTCCTTGAACAACTACCTGAGTTGCTCCTTGAACAACTACCTGAGTTGGTCCTTGAACAACTACCTGAGTTGGTCCTTGAACAACTACCTGAGTTGGTCCTTGAACAACTACCTGAGCTGCTCCTTGAACAACTACCTGAGCTGCTCCTTGAACAACTACCTGAGTTGCTCCTTGAACAACTACCTGAGTTGGTCCTTGAACAACTACCTGAGTTGGTCCTTGAACAACTACCTGAGTTGGTCCTTGAACAACTACCTGAGCTGCTCCTTGAACAACTACCTGAGCTGCTCCTTGAACAACTACCTGAGTTGCTCCTTGAACAACTACCTGAGTTGGTCCCTGAACAACTACCTGAGTTGGTCCTTGAACAACTACCTGAGCTGCTCCTTGAACAACTACCTGAGCTGCTCCTTGAACAACTACCTGAGTTGGTCCCTGAGCACGTGCTGGTTGCAGTCCTTGCTGCGGCCATGGTAGTGCTGGTGGAAGGAGGCAATGCGATCCATCACTGCCTGAGTGCGGTATATCTTGTCCATGTTGATGAGACCACCTGGTCCTATCCTGGTGAAGTAGTGGTCCTCCCCATTGTAATCCGAGATGAACTGGAGACAAGGAAACACTTGGCGGGTGATTCATTTGAGGAACGGGATTCTCGGACATGATCGTTCTGTAGTTCTATAGGGGAGCAGTCGCAGTAATCTTATTGAATTAACAGTTATTCACCATTTAGTTTGTTCTATTGTTTCAGGGTGGTTACGTAGACAGCTCAATGAGCTTGCTGCAAAGTATGGAATTAGCTTCAACAGGGTAAATTATGTCAGAAAGTATTTTCAAATGTCGAAACACAGTAACAGTATTCTTGTTATCTGTATTTTGTAGTGAAGCTGGTACCATTGAAAGAATAGCTTTGGCTTGTAAAAATGGAGGGTGTAAAAAGTAATTACATATGCTTCAATCCGAGCAGCGATAAGCTATTATTTATTATTATTATTTTTATTATTACCTATAATAATTATTATTATTAGCACCACGTCTTACTACCCGTTCGGGTTATACGCACTTACGCTAATGTGTGATGGTAGGCTGATTGTGATATGAAATGGAGGACCTACAGTTTAACGTGGAATCCGAACCACGGTGGAGGCCTGGTATTCCTCACATTCACAAATTGTGATTAATACACATCTTGTCAGAGGTGAAGGCAGGGTTTGGCAATCAGATAAATCTGTGCCGGGGCCGAGGATTGAACCCCAGACGTCAGCACAGAAGTCTGACACCTTACCCCTAGACCACCAGGTCACCTATATTATAGCATTATTACTCATGTAAAGGTAAACAAAATATACAATTTAATCAACAAAAAGAAATCCTTCGCATTTTGAAACTCGTTTTGTAAGCTGAGTTTCCAAACCTTTAATTATTTAGTGATAGTAGTTTGTCACTATCTTAAAATAGCGTAACATCAATGATGTTAAAAATATAGAGCTAAATTCTTACCTAACTAACTTAACTTACTTTGATTAGTTAAACTTTTGAAAATATTGTTGCAATATGATTTGAGACCACACACATAGATCCATCATACAATGTTTTAACCCTTTCTATAAAATTAACAATTTTTTTAATTTTTCATAAATGTTTTAAGTTACTCTACTAGTAAAATGCTAATGCAACAAAGTTTACCAATAGCACTAATAGAGTAGTAATAGTAATAATAATAAATATTTATATTATTTTTAACTACTTATCCATGCTCACTTTCATATCTAAAAAATGCATTTCAATAAGAATTTAAGTAGAGTAACTAAAGAAGTGAAGCAAGTTTGGTTCCATGCATTTGAATGCAACAATACTGATAGTTGCATAAACACTAACTATATCCTAAACTACTAGACTAGCTCTATCCTAGACTAAAGTGCAGCAGTTGGACATGCAATGTAGGTACCATACCACCTCCCCCCCACCTCAGACCATCAGGGTTCGATTTCACAAAATAGGACCGAGAACTCAAGATAATTTGAGAATAAAAAAAATTAGATAAAACTTCATGCAAAACATTTTCTTACATGAACAGGCATACTTTTGTGCCATCCAGAACCATCAACAATAATTTGAAAAAACAAATTAAGTCGGCTATTATATTATTAAACTACTTAAAGTGAAAAAAAATAATTATTTTTTAAATTAATGAAACATTTCTTTACACAAACAAATTATGAAGAATATAAATAAAGTTAAGAATAAAATAAAAGTGTTTTGTGCCATATAAAAGTGTCTTTGATTTTTTTTTTCAGTGCAACTACATTATAATCCTGCATACTGTTTTTAATTCCTCAGAAACAGTCTAATATTACAACATACTTATTCTCAAGCATATGCTACAACACAAGAACATATGTAAAAATAGAGGTAAATGCCAAGTATGTGCTTTAGTTTACTATAGTTTCGATTATAAAGATAAATTAAAGTTTTTTGTATATTAAAATCTTTTGGTGTTGAAATTTTGTCATGATTGTGTTCATAAAATGATTTATAAATTAGCTTAAACTAAGGATGTCAAACTAGATTCCTCGATGCTTTTCTTACTGGTACATGGTTTAAATGTGAGGTTGAGTGCATGGAAAATGATTCAAATTGTAAATGTTAAGAAATTGGAAACGATATACGGAAAATCGAGACTAAAATATATGAATCGAAAGCTAGAAAAACAGAAATTTTGACCTCCTTAGTTTAAACTTTTACTATATTTCATTTAGATCTGCTTCACTTTTTCTCTGGGCTGATTCCTTTACTTATTTGGCCAATACACTTTTTATATGGCCTCTTAAGCCTCTTAGCGTATTATCATGATTTTGTTAGCCAACAGGCACTTAGATAAGGGGCGTAGTCTTGGGGGGTGTTGGAATACCATCCGTTAAAATGTCAACTAATAAATAGAGTTTTAGTTTTAGAGTTAATACATCTTCGTCAAAGTGAAAATGCACCTTTCAAAGAAAGACTTATAAAAATATATATAGGTCCACTAGTACTAAGTTGGAAGTTATCATGATGCTATTTATTAATTACTGAAATGTATTCTAAATGCAACGTAAGCGATCATTTGAGTCATACAGTCGTCCAAGGTATCAAGTTATATCACGATTTGTATAGCATAGCCTTATTCATTTAAGAACCACAAGGCAACGTTTTTTACACAACATTGGTAAAAGTGCGAGTCATCCCTCAAACCCTATTGCCCTTTCCCCCCCGGAAACTGAATCCTAGATACGTATCTGTTTGCAAAATAAAACTTCTCAAATTCAACTTGAATATTTTCTTAGAAATATAGTCAAAAAAAACCCTAAGGTGATGATGTACTTCTCTGATCTAGCACGCCTTAGTGAGCGTTGCTTCGTGTAGCAACTGCGCAGTATAGAATTTCTAACAGGTTTCGTTTCCAATCTCATTCGTTGAAAAGTTATACCTTATGTGTCTCATTTGAAGATTTAATAAAAATGGAGCCAAAGTTTATTTCTCATTCTATGAATTGACTGTCTTATGTTTTTCGATTATTACAATGGTAGCATTGGTTATTTGCACGCCTCACCACTGTTTTCTAGTATTTTATTTTAGAACCATGTCTTACTAACCGTTCGGGCTATGAGCACATGTACTAATTACGTTAGTGTGTTTGGTATGAGTAGGGTTACATTTAGATGAAGTGTACGCTCATCTTCATCAAGGGAGAAGGGAAAACACTTTAAGAAAAAAACTTTCAGTTCACCCAAACAGGATTCGAACCCCAAATTTCCCTGTCATCAACAGTACAGTATATTGTGATAGTGACGCCTTAGACCATTAAACCATCGAAGTGGGTTTCTTGTCAATATTAAATGCTCTCACAGCAATTATTCATGTCATCTAACTTTAATAAATACTTTCAAATAGTTCTAGCCAAACCAGCCCGTTCCTACCACCCTTGAAACTTCCATATACCATATGGTCATCCATTAAATGGTATTGACCTCTATGACATATCTACCATCACATGCTTAGTTCACGTTTCGAATAATGTTGACGTTTAACACACTTATTTTAGGAGACAACATCATATCGACCAGGGCTGGAAAGACGTGAATGGACAGCTACCTCATTTTCACCATCCATTTGATCAACCCCCACACGCAGCAAATGTATTGCATTGGCTTTGAAAGAAGCGATTTATGGTAAGTGAGAGCTGACAGCTTACTATTGTAGTACAGCCCTATTAAGCCAAGCATTTTCAGGCAATATACAAGGGCTTCGAAACCGGTGGGTAATTATTAGGTTTGGATATAATAGTTTGATCATTAAATACCTTAGTATCAGATAAAAAAAGTAGCTAAAACTACTTTAATACATCCATACAAGTCATGTGATCGGAATATGTCACTTCTGATATGTGATAACATCACTACCGATAAAAAATATTATAGTACAGTTTTTCATTGCTAAACGCAAAACGTTTGTATATTTTAATCCATCTTTCATACCGTGTTATTAGTATGCATCATGGCAAAGAAAGGAATCTAAAATAGTACTGTGTTTGATAAAATTATGGCCTCATTCATTACATTATTTTGTTAGTTATTAATTACTTTCTGAAATACCCGTTTATCGAACGGACCAAAGAATTGAACAACTATCTATCTGATTCTTATAAATTACTCTATTTTGTGCTTCTTGGTTGGTTAAGTTTGATTTGTATGACATTTGTTTTTGGGGGGTTTTGAGGGCGCTAAACAAGTCCTCTCAGTGTTTCATCAGAAACACGTTCAAACCATAATCTTTTATATAGGCCTATAAGTTAAATGTATGTCAAAATTCAGTTTTTTTTAGTGATAATAAGATAAATTGAAGAGATGCGATGAGTACTTTTAAACCCCTTTCCCCCTTTTTGAAATAATTTGTTAAAGTTTTCACAACCTAGCTTTTGTGAGTGGCTTATAAGCAACAATTACGCAAAATCTCATTATACTTTCGTAATTAACAGGAAGTGGGAAATGAGTTGACGAATCAGTGAAGGAATCAGTGAAGGCCTTGTGTACACAGCTTTATGATGGGTTTATCCTTTGTGACGTGCTTTAAGGTAAAGCCCCATTTACATACTCCCTATACGTAAGGTGAGAAGTCAATTGTCTGTGGCCCATGAGATATCGACTCCACAATAATATATATATATCTGTAAAAAAAAATCAAAGCACTTGCATACGGGTCTCGGGTGAGCAGAAACACAATGCGAGATCGAACCCTCGGGTTTGGGTGGCTTACCACGGGGCGGTGCGAGCTGGCACGTCGGCGACTGGCACGCCGGCGAGAGGATAGGGGACGCCTCACCTCCAGGCGGGCTTGCTCCCCCGGTGGCGCCAACACCACCAGGCTCGGAGTCGTCGCCAATATCTCTCGCAGTTCGTGCAGGAAGGCGCCGAAGAAGGGAACGACGCGGCACTCGGTCATGGCGAGAGCCCGGCACAGAGCCCTCTCGTACTCGGCCGAGAGCAGCGCCGCTGACAGGAAGTCGAGCACTGGCAGGGACTCTTTCTCTGTGATGGACAGCCAGAACGGCTTGAGCTTGTTGGACCTGTCAGGGGAATTATCCAACCGGCGTTCATAACCAACCTTTCAATTTCGACAACAGACCTTTTACAAAGTGCTACCAAATACCTATGTCGTAAAGCACCTCCTCCACTCAAACTTTAAATTTACAGTATTCTTTTAATTATTTATTTAAAAAAAACTATGGTATCTAAAATGGTGCAAGGATTCACTCAAATCAAACCATAATATTGAATGGTAATAGTTTAGCATTCAAGGCTTGGAAACGTTAGCAAAAAAATTAAAATAACAAATAGTTAGGAATTAATACCAAGTGTGTGTGGAGGGTGGTGGGCGGGGGTATGGATTTAAACATAAAGTGAAGTGTATTAGTCGAGGAAATTACTTTATTGTGCTCAGTGGTTTAGTCACGCCTGTAGCCACACATTGTAACCACAATTCAGAGTGGTAACATACCTCCTCTACCCCGTACTCTCCACAAAATTTGATTGATAAATGTCGCGAATGTGCAGTTCAGAAGTCCAGACAGGTCTTGTATCCAGTTTAGTTTGTGGAAACGCTTATAATCCATTACATTAAGAGATTGACAAGCGTGAGTCTAGAGAACATTCCCATACTATAAATATACTGTTTCTTGCTTAAAAAAACTTTTGTATCCAGCTGACAGGGGGGTAACACTCTATATAAACCTGCCTCACCACTGGGTCACAAACCTAAATATAGAACATCTACCACAATCAAAAGAGCATCCTTGATTTGTAACAAATTTTTGGCAGATAATCCAGCCGTCGTTAAGTAACGCAGCCATGGATCTCGCTGGTGGATCTTGGGCACCGCTCGAGGAACACTTGACTGGTTTGTGGCTCAGAGGCAAGTAGTTTCCGCCGGCCTACAACATTCCATGTCGGCTGGAGGCCGAAAGAAACCCCTGCCCCTGAGCCGGGGACTACGGTGGATCTTCTTCAGAGCCTCCTCCAGATTGTCTTGAAGGGTTCCATCTTCTCGATGCTAAAGGCGCTCTAGTTGCTACAATCATGAACTACACCCATTGACTCACTTGAGGCCAGCAACGATCTCCATGGCTCCGTTGAAGTTGCCGATGTTCCAACAGGAGAGGGCGACCCTCAGGATGCATGACAGCACCGCCTTCCTGTCCTCGTGTGTGGGCTGTGTGATGATAAGATGGGTCACCCACGAGCTCACCTGTGGTCAGAGATGTCGCTATGTGTACAGTCCATCTGTTTGTGATCGACCAATAATATAGACAACCCTGGCTCGATTTGGGTGACTATGACGAGTACACCTGCTATCTAAGATAGTCGAACCGGGGTCATACCCAGACATTTATTTTGAAAGGGTTCAACCTGTGGTGTATATTGTTGCGTCCCAACAGGAGACAGCCATATATCTCCTTAATATGAAAATGTATATTCTTGTAACTTTTTAAAGATTAGATGCCTCTTGAAGCAACTTACTGTTTTTATTTATCATCTCGATAAATTATTGTGATCAGGACAATTTTCAACCTTAATTATGGGTAGTTTAGTAATGAATGATTTTAGAGACTGTAGTGATAAAGTATGTGTGGCGCTATTTATTAAAAATATATATAATCGAAGTTGTGGGTGTTATTCATTTAATAAGGAAAAACAACACATGATTAATAATACTTTAAAGAAGGAGGGGAATCCCTAAACCCGCTCCTTTTTATGGCACAGAATCAATCCCACCTAGATTTGAACTCACCTCTTTGAACCTTTTGATGAGGCTCCGCACGGAAGGTTTGGCCGTCGACGAGGCGGACGCGCCATCGGCCGAGTGCGTGTGGTGGGGTTCCGCCAACCCACCCCCAATAACGTCTCCCCCACCCCCCAGGTCGAGGGTGACTTGGCGCAAGTAGTCGATGGGCGGAACCTGGTAGAAGAGGTGGTACTCGGCGTCTGCGAGGCGAAGCGCTACCTCCTCCGGAAAGTGGAGCAGTTTCTGGAGGGCTTCGAGCTCCTCGGTGTGCGCGACCTGCAGGGGCAGCAGCGACCGCTTCACCAGCTCTGGAACACCCGGTCAGCACGCTTCCAACCACTTCCCACTTCGACCTCCCTCTCTGGCTACTCTAGCACTCAGTAAGTTTCCCATAATACACTCAAGCACCAAGATCCGAGAAATTTAAGCATCAGGATCCCTGAACTAATTTCACAATCAAGCATCTGGATTTATGAAATATTTCTACAGCTCAAGCATCAAGATTCCTGAACTAGTTCCACAACTCAAGTATCAAGATCTCTGTACTAGTTCCACAACTCAAACACCAGAATCCCTGCACTAGTTCCAGCCCTTAAGCATTAGAATCTTTGAACTAGTTCTACAGCTCAACCACTAGGATCCTTGTACTAGTTACACAACTTAAGTATTAGGATCCCTACAATAGTTCTACAACTCAAGCACAAGGATCATTGCACTAGTTCCACAATTCAAGCATCAGAATCCCTGAACTAGTTCCACAACTTAGGCATCATGATCCCTGAACTAGTTTCACAGTCAAGCATCTGGATTTCTGAAATATTTATACAGCTTAATCATCAAGATTCCTGAACTAATTCCACAATTCAAGCATCACGATCCCTGCAATATTTCTACAACTCAAGCACCAGGTTGCACTAGTTTCCCAACTCAAGCATCAGGATCCCTGAACTAGTTACACAATCAAGTATCAGAATCCCTGAACTAATTCCACAATCAAGCATCAGAATCCCTAAACTAGTTCCACAGCTCAAACATCAAGATACCTGAGCTAGTTCCAAAATTCAAGCATCAGGATTCCTGCAATAGTTCTACAACTCAAGCACAAGGATCAGTTCACTAGTTGCACAACTCACGCATCAGAATACCTGAATTAGTTCCATAATCAAGAATAAAAATTCTTGAAATAGTTCTACAACTCAAGCACTAGGATCCTTGTACTAGTTACAAAACTCAAGTAACAAGATCCCTGAACTAGTTCCACAACTCAAGTATTAGGATCCCTATAATAATTCTACAACTCAAGCACAAGGATCATTGCACTAGTTCCACAACTCAAGCATCAGAATCCCTGAATTAGTTCTACAATTCAAGCACCAGGATCCTTATAACAGTTCCAAAACTCAAGCATCAGGGTCCTTGAACTAGTTAAAATTTGAGACATAGGCATAACATAAAGGAACTATTAAGATTTACGATCCTCCCCATTTGAGGTGCTATAATCACCTGCAGTCCAAAACCTGTTTATATCACAAATTATTTATTCCTTATATTTTATAAAATGACTAACATAATAATGGAATAATTTGGCAGCTCTCCCCGGATAAAATTCATCCTTTATGAATAACCCATTTAGTTTCTGGACGTAAAGTGTAATTTAAAAAAAATCCTATTTTAACATTTATGTCATAGATACTCAAACAAAGTTTGCCATCTTTCTATATATTTTATCAGTAAAAGTAGCCTACTTCACCTTGAGGTGGAATTAAAGTAAACGTGAGCTTAGGCAAGTATTTTTTTTACACTTTTTTATAACTTTTTTAATAACCGGTAAAATATTGCTTCAGTAGATATATTTAGCCATATAGTAAGTAGTCTCAAAAGCTCTTGAATATTTAAAATGGACATCCTGGGATTTGATTATGACATTATTTTATTTAAAAAGTTTTTCATCGAATGACATCATACCAAGACACATATTCAAGAACTGTTAATAGTATTATATGAAGAAAATTAAACTAAACGTATCTATTGAACAATATTTTAGTTTGTTTGGCCAAAAAAGATTTTGCTATAAAAACTGCAAAATTACTGGTTTTAGCTCGCGTTTCCTTCCACATCGCCTTAAACACTCTTATTTTTCTGGTCACAATGTAACATTCTAACAAAACCAGGTGTTGAATATAGCCTGCGCCAAGCTAGTTCCCTCCCAAGGTATGCACTATGACGTAGCCAGAATTTAAAGGTCGATACTTGTGAAATGGATAGTAGAACACTGTAACCTGCACCAAGCTAATCTCCCACAAGATACGCACCACGACGTAGCCAGAAGTCGAGAGGTCGATACTTGTGAAGTGGATAGTAGATCGAGCTTGGAGAGTTGTCTACCGCTCAGAGCTTTGCTTGTCGAGTTGTCAACAAGATAAGTGATCAAGACACATCTCAATTTACCTGTGATTGTACAGTACAGACCACGGTGAAAATAGCGCTTAATTTACCGTGTGGCAAATATTATATCTGAGGTAATGTTTATTCCAGGACAATACTGGTTTTTGGGTGGTGTCCTGTTGACCTACATAGCACCCATAGCATAAGGATACTGGTTTTTAAACAAGTACTTCCAGAAGTACTTGGTTTTGAAATGAGAGAAATTTATATTTCTAATTGAACAAAGCAAGCGCAAGGGACTTATCCCTTGAGTTTTATTCTTCCAAGAAGCTTTATTTACAAGTTCTAGTTGCCAAAAGCTACTTTCACGTACAATGACAACTGAAGTTCCTATCTTATATGTGATGAATACCAATTTTGATGGAGAGGGAGGAAAATATACTGATTTTTTTAGGAAGTCCATTCTGAAAGGTAATTTTTCCCTACCATAATTCTACTTTTCAGTATGATTTTGGGAGTAAAAAGACCTTTTAGAATGAGCTTCCTATCAAAATCAGTAAGGCACCTATATTATATCCTCGTTTTACTATTTTGTTTCATACGACACCAAAAGATGTTTCTTAATGTTACCTATTATTTGGTTTGCTTTTAATTCTATATGTTGCTATAACCTCTGTACTGAAGTATTAGTTTGAAGTGATTAGCAACCAACATCCTAGATATATTTATAATCAATGATGAAAATCGAAAATGGTTTTAAGTTTAAATTTATTCATGTATTTGTTCGAACAAAGTTTTTATTGATATTAATATTTATTTCTTGAAATTGAGGATGGAATTAATGTTCAATTAGATATTATTTGACCTAATGTAACTCAGGGTTACCATAAATTATAAATTAAAATGGAGTTTTAATAAATAGGTTAATGTTACAGCCTTCTCTCTTTCTCTCTCTCATTAATTTTACTCTATCTATTCTATTTATCTTTTTTTCCAAAATTTACATGGTATTTTTTATATCTATTTTTTGTCCTGATTTTTCCAAAAATAAAATATGGTCCCCATAATTATAGGTCAATAATCTAACGGGAAAAAATAAACTGGAAAAAGAAATACACTTTCTGATGGGCTCTCGTTTTTATCATGTTTCACTTTTTTTTTTTATCAAAATAGCTCACACACACTGCCCTTGTTAATAGCTCTTTTGCTTATATATTTAAAACGTGAAGCGATTCTTTTGTTAATAGTTTCCAGAATTTTAAGCAGCCCATTTTCATCGCTTGGATAGTAATAATAATAATAATAATATAATAATAATAATAATAATAATAATAATAATAATAATAATAATAATAATAATAATAATAATAATAAGT
>CABFWO010001932.1:127355-144717 GCA_902155825.1 Timema genevievae
AAAAAAAAAAAAACCTTTAAAAATAAATTAGCTTAGATTTTGAGGATGAATACAAAAAAATACATCATTAATATAATTTTTGGTGGAGAGGAGAAGTGGGGGGCTGATTCCATCCTTACCCCCCAACGATACTAAAACCTACCGAAAAGAAATTTCAGACGCATTCAGATAAAATCAAGACTACTTTGGTTAATTTGAAGGAATAAAGTTCTATTTAGTTATTTTAGTTGGCCTTGAAATGGAACACGGTATGAAAGCCTTGTTAGCACGTGATGTAAAATGTAGCCATTTTGTATATCCCTTTTTCCCCAAGATAATCTTGTCTTGCCTGTTTTAAGATATGTTTAGATTGTTATGGTTTTAATTATTTCTTATATTTCTTACTAGAGTCCTAAGGGTATTTCTATTATTCTAAGAAAATCGATGACGCCATTTTATTCGTGTGGCTCTACTCAAGAAATGAATTAACCTGGTTTGCCAGAAGCTACATTTTTTAATCTTGCAGGGAGATAAAACACCAGGAAATGTCTAACTTAACACTAACATTTTAACAAATGGCTAATCTAAAAGCTTAGTATTGTGTTTTTTTACCCACCGTATCTTTATAACCTGTTTGGGGTAGGACTGAGCAGGAGATTTAAAGGAAAGGAATCCACATTAACGTGGATGATAAAGCCACAGGTATAAATCAACCCATTGTAAGCCCTGATGAGATTTAAACCTCAACCTCCCCATCACATAAGCTGTCTCACAATTGTTTTCAAATTCAAATGAGAGAGAGAGAGAGAGAGAGAGAGAGAGTGGGTGAGTGAGCAAAAGTGAGTGAATGAATTAGTGAACAAGTGATTTAATCGGTGAGAAAGAAAGGGAGAGAAAGCGTGAGTGGGTTGGTGAGTAAGTTAGTTAATGGGTGATTGAGTGTGTGGGTGAATAAAGGAGTGAAGGATTGAGTATTTGGGTGAATAAGTGAGTGAATGAATTAGTGGAGTGAATAAGTGAGTGAATGATTAAGTGTGGGGGTGAATATGTGATTATATTACTGAGCATGTGGTTGAATAAGTGAGTGAATGAATAATTGAGAAAGTGAAGGAAAGAATGAGGAATTCCGAACGGAGGTGTTGATGCACCCCTGCACTTGGTGTCCTCACCTTGCTGCCCCCCTCGTCGCAGGAGGGCGTGCTCCTCCAGAAAGTTGGTGTCGAGCTCCTGGAGGATCTCCCATAGGGCCAAGCCCACCTCGCGCATTGAGGCCACAGTGGGCACAACCAGTGACCAGCGCGTAGCCCTGAACTCCAACTGTAGTCGGTCATGCGACCTCCCTCCACAGGTGCGCCACTGGTGGAAACACAGGTACACTCAGGACAACCATCGGACAGCTCATCTATACACGGACAACTCATCTATACACGGACAACTCCTTTACTAAGGGACAATGTAGCTGTCAATGGACAATCACTGCTACAATTGGTTGGTCTGTACGGTCGACCCCAAGTCAGTGCAGCTGTTTTACTGTTGGCTCTAAGTAGACGATGATCTCACATGTCCATAATAGACTTTGCCTTAACTAATGTGTGATTTATAGCTCCGGGCATGAGTGAAATGTTCAATGGTAAGAACAATGGCACCCTAGACCAAAGGGTTCCAAGCTATATTCCAATATTTAGGTAATTCTTTCATTTTCGAACTTATCTTTAAATTATATTCATGAGCAGCCCATGCTCCCAAACTAATATGACTGTCCAAACATTCAATGCTGCTGTTATCATCAAGTTTTTTGTTTGCCATTTACTGATACTCTTTAACTCATATTTTTACTGAGTATTGTCTTACTGCTCGTTTTGTATGAATAATCTATGAAGAGATAGAGTGAGGGAGAATTTTAAGAAACTGTGACAACATTCTCCTTTAAAGAGGATGGAAAACCAATACTGGAAAATAAATTCCGTCCCCTAGTGCGTTCATTTGGGTTTAAAAAAAATCCATCTTCCAGATTCAAAGTCAAGCACGCCAGCGCACACCTAGCTCTGGTGGGTTTTTGTTGACTTTGTAAGAGAAATTGCAGTTCGATTTGCGTCAGGCCACTCGAGAGAGCAAAGAATACGAGACAAATACAGAATCATTAAAGACGGGTCATTTCTCCAATCTTTGTGGTCCTCACCTGGTCGTTTTCCTTCTAGTGGCAAATTTCCTCTCAATAACTTGGAGGAGAGGAGGGGCCCGAGTTGTCCACCAGAATGCGCTAGGGTTAAAAATTTAACATCCAAGAAAGTAAAGTACCCCCCCCCCCCTTCCCCTATCCATTTTTAATNAATCTTTAAATGATTCATTAAAATTTATACCTAATTTAAGGGGCAAACATGTAATTTAGATGAAATACACGCGCATTCGCATGAAGAGAGTATGTGTGGAAACCACAGATATATTACACATGATCCCCCCACCCCCAACTTCCTCCCAACGCACCCGGTGGAGATTTGAATCTCGATCTTTACGTCCCCGTCAATTCAGGCTGACACCTTATTCCACTTGAACGCCAGTGCGGACATTCCAACTGTTCACAACGCTCGAGAAATGTTTGATAACAACGTTCATAGTAATTTCACTATTACTACAAAACCTGCTGGACGATTCTTACCTGGAGGAGGTCCGCGGTATTCTGAGACTTGGCGAGGATCTTGGTCTTGTTGTCAAGGAGGACGATCTTCTCAGCCCCTAGACCGAGCAGACGGGTCGCCTGCACGTGAGACCACAGATACAGTTATGTTAAGTGTGGTCGAGACATTTACAAACCATACTGTTCCCATGATGGTTATTTGGTTATATCTGAGTTTTAGGGCCAGTCTTGGGTACGGGAGAACTAAACTGTTTGACACAAAAAACGGGAACATGATGATGGGGAAGTCCACCATCATTCGTCTGAAAGAAAGATTAAAAACCGGTATCCTCGGTCTTAAGCCCTGACCTCCCAGGGGAGATTTAAGCACAAAGCTAAGCTTGTAAATAGCAGGATCACATTCCTGTGCACAAACACCCACAGCTCCTGTTCCTGTACGTCCCTGGGACGACCCGGCGAGCTGCGGCAAGGTAAAAGCTGTGACCTGCATTTTTTTTATGAATCAATAAGAGAATTGCCCGAGGATACCGTGTAATTATTCAGAGCTACGCCACTTTGGAATAGCAACAACCAACACAACAGACTTTTGTGCAGGGAGGAGATAGCACAGCTCTGTGTTAGTGGAAATTATTCAGAGTATAACAGCGATAACAAACCATTACCCGCTTCGGTGGCCGCAGGGTCTAAAGCGCTACTCTTGCAGGAGACTAGACTCCCGATAGCGAGGAGGTTGAGGTTCGTATCTCAGTTGGCTGTACTGAGGGAGGTTTTTACGAAATGGTTTTCCACTCTCCCTCCATGCAGATTCGGGTACACTTCCTATAAATATAACCTTCCTAAACCATAAAACCATTAGCATTATTAGTGTATAAGCGTATATCCCAAACGGGTAGTAAGACGCGGTGCTAGAAAACCCCATAGGACCATACCTGATGATTTGTAGGCAGGGAATACAGCTAGTTAGTGTATTAATCCCCGCTTTTACTAGTTGTCCCCTCTGAGCAGCTCTTTGACCTGGTAGACCTGGCAGATCATTACATGTTTAGATAAATAGTGCTTTACCTTCTTCTTGGTCTTCCCTCTGAGCAGCTCTTTGACCTGGTAGACCTGGCAGATCATTACATGTTTAGATAAATAGTGTTTTACCTTCTTCTTGGTCTTGCCTCTTAGAAGTTCTTTGACCTGGTAGACCTGGCAGATCATTACATGTTTAGATAAATAGTGTTTTACCTTCTTCTTGGTCTTGCCTCTTAGCAGTTCTTTGACCTGGTAGACCTTGCAGCCGTACGCCGGCAACCTCTTACATGTCTGGATGTAGAGTTTTTTCAGCTGTAGCTCAGATTCGTAGACAGAAGTGTGGAACAACTTCCGTTTTTGCTCCTGGCAAGAGATAAAACATTGACTTGTTAGGAAATTCGTAAATACAGGACCATAAAAAGAATCATTACCCAATGTTAAAATGCTCATATAACTGTCGGAAGATTTAGGAATATGATCCATATTTGCTAACAAACACCTATTGGCTGTTGATTAGTGAATTCCGAACTAGAAAGAATGCGTTGAAAGAATATGTCGGCCTTCTATTAGGTTGAGCCTTCAAATACTTTTTAAGCAGCGTTGACATTTGTAGTAAAACCAAGGTCTGTTATTTATTACCAAAGCAATACCTACAGTACAGTAACATCTATTCCACGCCTGAAACATTTATTGAAAACCTAGTAGATTATAATATTCATACAACCTTGTATTACATGTTTACCTACTGAGCTTTGGTAAACGCGGATCCCTTTCAGTGAGGAGTTCCAACCACTAATCTATGTTTGGCTACGTAGGTGTTGTTTTACGCAGGTTGTTGTCAGTCAGTATCTCTAACCCCTCACCTACCTATGTCTTTGTTGTTGAATACGGTTAGACATGGCTCGTGGTCCATGGGTTAGGAGACCAGATCCCGAGGCGGCCACAAATAATTGAATCCAAGCCGACTCGGGCTCACTTGAGCAGCAAATTGGATGCGTGGCTGGTTATCTACTAATCACCCTCACATTAACGAACGTTTCAATTAATTTCGCCAGCGAACTGTTTACAAATAAATAGACCGACACAAAGAGAGGCTGAAAAAAATCAAACTGAGATTTAATGGCGGAACAAGTTGACGTCTATTCCGAAACTTTGTAATGTTGGCCTTCGGCTGAGAGCAAAAACTAACTTTGCTTTAAAATATGTTTGCACCCAATTTACCCCCCAACTTTACTATCAGATACTTATAGAAAACTAGAATTTGTTAAATATAATATATAAATAGCCTTGAACTAAAAAGAACATTAAAGAAACTCACTAAGCCAAATATATAAATATAATAATCAATATATATATTTATAGTTCAAATATGTTTTCAGCAAATTCGGTCATTCATTATTTCAATGAATTTGAGGTACGCTTTCTGAACCGACTGATTATACCAGCACTTGACTTACAATTTGACTTAATTCTATAACAGACAAACAACACCGAGTCCAGAAGACATTTATTTATGACTGTGACTGGTAAAGCCTCAATTTCATCAGTGATATGTTTTTCGTCCATGCCAACAGAGCTAATAAATTAATCAGTTTTTCTTAAAATTTTCAGGTTTCAAATATATTTGCGGCGGACGAAGCAGTAAAAATGAGCCCATAAAGTACGCAATAAAAAAAATATACAAACACTTTAAACCTTACTTGAAACAATAATTCTAAGCAACAGTGGCGTAGCGTGGAATGTCGCCAGGTTATACAGAGCTTGTTTGAGCCTGTAATGCGATATAGTTTCCCCCAATCGTTTCCCATTAATTCACAAACTGCACATAACCTCCACTTCACAAACCTCACATGGGGATGTATGTTCGTTTATCTCTGGCCATACTATACTTATCATTCACCCGAATGATGATAACAATTCTTTAAACAAAGTCTAAATCCGAATTCAGACTACTCTGACGTTTCGTGTTAACACGTGTCATTACAGTTTAGTTGAAAAAACCACCCCAATAAATTATATTGAAGTGCTCACACTGCCGTGATGTGTTGTATTGTGACATGTCATGTGTTATCTGACGCTGGAATGCGTGTTAACATGCCATGACACGCATCATCCCAAGATCTGGTAATCCAGAGTTTCATCAGACGTATTGAAGCATCAGAACGCGACATTTGAGTTTTTTCGATTATATTTTAGTGAGATATTGAAGGGTAGAAAACTCCTTTATTGACAACCTATTGTGCATTTTGAAATGCCCTTTGTCTTTCAAAAGTTAAGGTCACATAAGTATAAAATTCACCAACTTCACCCCTCTAAGCATTTAAGCATTTCATGTGTTTCAGTGCAAATAACATTCTAAGAGTGGCTACAATCTCCTCTTCTTCATCAAGTTCAGCTATAATCCATTTTAGTACTTACTTTTCACATCCATCATTGTTTCCAACCTGTGGCTCAGGTCAGTTTTTTTATTCAAGCCATATATTTTTACACTGCCGGCTGGCTAGGCCTGACATAGCTTCATATGCCTTATAATCTAACTTAAGACTAGGACAGGCACAACATCCAGTCCCCAGCCGTTAATTCATTACTGTGAAAGGGTAAACCCACATTTCACCAATGATACATTTTTCGGTAATGCCAAGAATTGAACCCGGGACCCTTAACTCAATTGACAGACACGCTACCGATTGAGTTAAGGTATTAGATCCATTTTAAGTACTGTTCATTTGAAAATTTTATTTAACGAATCGCACACAAAATGGTGTGCTCTGATCAGAATCAAGAAATCAACTGACAACAATTCATGTCCAAACGACACAATACACCATATACATCAGAGCAGTGTAATTACTTAAAGCTGACGTGTTGTGTTGTGATATGCTGACACGTTTTGACACGTGTTAACACAAAACGTCAGCTTAGTCTAAATTCGGCTTTATCCCCCTGAAAACACGCCACACCACGCGACTACCTGAATAGTTTCAACCATAAAACCTACCTCATAGTGTAACCAAGCAAAGTAAGCTTGGCATCTTTCAGGGAGGACGTAGACGACAACACAAGTGATAAGGGTCGTACGCAGGACCGAGAATGAGTAAAAGTGAAGGGTGAGTGAGAAGTGAAGTGGAGTTGATTTGCAATCTAATATGATACGTTCGATCATGTGGACCAATAGCGAGCAAATTAACGTAGCTTCACTGCTCACCCACCCTTCCCTTTTACTTATTTTCGTTCTTACATACGGCCTTCAGAGTTGTTGCGTAAACTGCCTTGAACAATCTTCTAAAATAAATGCTAAAAACAACTAACTTACTATAATAATATATGTCATTATAATAACAATCTTACGGGCTTGGAAAATAATTCTATTGCAGAACCTCGTGTATTTAATATTTATATTGAAGTTTATTTAAGAATGGTCCAGCATCTTGTGGCTAAACCAACAAAGTGTTTTGTTTATCTTCCAATTGGCCAATAGCGTGAGAGCATATGTATGGAAGTATTTCTTCCTATTAAGGTGGAATGGAAGGTAACTCCAGAAAAGGCCAATGTTTATGCAGGTTTTATAGCAAAACTTTTTTTAGCCAAAATAAAAAAAATATTGCTCCAGTACAAACATTGAATTTAATTTTCTTCCCATGGTGACCTCAAAATTTCTTGAATATCTTTCAAGGATGTTCTGGAATTTAATGACTACTTTTTCTCTTCATTTAAAAAGTTTCTCATCTAATGCCACCATGATCATGACAGATATTCAGAAACTATTGATATCAACATGTGAAGAAAATTAAACTCTATGTTTGTACTGGAGCAATATTTTACTTATTTTGACCAAAAAATTGTTTTGCTATAAAAACTGCAAAAACACTGACCTTTTCTTGGGTAATCTTCTATCCCACCCTAAGAGCCAATGGGAGGTATGGGTTGAATACAGGCCTGTATTAAGATTGGCCGCAGTTGTATTGAATATTGTCCTTATGAATACCAGAATGCTTTATGCTTTCTATTAATCAATCGTTGGTAATACAAAAATAAGCTTCAATATAAATTAAACATAGGAGCCTTGTAAACAAGATCACAAAATTAAGGCAATAGTTACAAGTACATAGCTAAAGATTACCGGGCAAAATGAGTTTGTTCTAATGAAAATGTTCCCCACCTGCCCCATACTTTCACTCACTTGGTTCCTATTCACAAACGGTTTCCTAGATTCAACCTCAACAAACATAGCTTAATATTATGATTGGCTGTAGGCTGGTAGTAAGGGTTGTTGATTCATTAGAATATTACTTTGGTTCAGTGTGTGCCCATTAATCTTACTGTGGACGTATCATCTCATGTATCTGGTTTGAATCCCGACCAATCAGTTCCAATGTAGCAAACAAGGATCTATAAATACATTATAGTCCTAGATACATGAATATTGCATCAAAGAGAGGCATGATAGATTCAGGCTTTAAATGTTTGGGTTTGATCCCCAACAAATATAGTAGGGATTTTTTACTTCCAAAATTATGGCTTTCTATATTTTGTCCAAGCGAATTATAATGCAAGTCTTTAAAACTCACCCTTAACATCATGTTCCCTAAATTTAAATAGTTTAAGTGGCCAATAGTCAGAAATGGTAGTATCCACCCTCCTCATCTCACCCCCTTAGTCTGGATATTATAAGTCTCTGATATGTAGAGCATTCTTTGGAACAACACTCCTAAATATTTGTATATGTGTGTTTAGAATTGAGCCCTTTAGTTCCACCAACATAGCACAGTGACCGTGTCATAACAGGAACCATGAACCAGAGCACAGGAGCATCTCTCATAGCATATAAACCGTGTCTTGGAATTCAGGAATAGTGTCATAGCAAGAAACACGTCTCGAAGCAATGGGACCATGTCTAAAAACAATTAACCCGGTCTCAAAACAAGGAAACGTGTCACAAAATAACAAACAGTATATCAGAGCACAGTAACCATGTCTCAAAGAGAAGAAACTACATATCAGAGCTCAATAAAAGTGTCACAGGAAGGACAGGATGTCTGAGTGACACGGGCCAAATGAAATATCAACCTCAAGCTATCGATTTCACTATGTCACTTGTCGTTATTGTTTTATGGGTCATTCGCGGGGGAACCCCAATAATGTGGCCTATAAAAGTGCGTGCGCGATCCGCCATCTTGAATCTAGCTGGAGGAGCGCCCCACTGTGAGGTTCAGTCTCTCCCTGTCCCCCCTCCCCTTCCCACCCCCCGGAGACAGGTCGAACGAAACCAATATCACCAATGGTAAAGTTTTCATTTAGTTTTTCGAGGATGATTCCAAATCAGGTCTACAAGATCCCATAACCATTATTAATTTACCATTTATACGGAACGTATTTTATATAATCTGGGCTATCTGAATATTTAAGCTAATAGGCCCGGATGAGGAAGTTAGACCTGAAATTGCGTGCAGGAAGAATGTGACACTTTTTAAGAGAAAAACGTCTCGTTATGCCCGGCCGGGATTCTAATCTCAACACCTTCGTCGCCAACATACCAGACCGATGCCACTCTTATCAGCCGCATACAGCGGGCACACCAACTGTACATCAGGTTCATCTCGTCTGATTTCATGGTGATAGGTAGATCATTGTTCGAATCTCGGTTGGATGTAATGAGGGTGATTCTTTTTTCCTAAATGGTTCTACACACTCTCTATAAACCCAAATGTAGGTACAGTTCCTTTAAATTCTGCCTTCATAATCCCTACAATATTGGCGTGGTTAAAAATCTCATATCTCAGACGGGCAGTAATACGCGCTGGAGGAATTAAAAAATAAGACATTTCGGATCGTTCTCGTGACATAGAATTGTTGTTGTAGCAATTAGTCATCTCTAACTTTACATCAATATCATTTAGTTTACTTTAGTTTGAAATAAATAAACTACCCGTAAAGGAAAAGTGTTTTATGGATGAATCTTGTAAACTAGTTTTAAGTTGTCCTGAAGGACATTCATGATGAATGGGATGATTCAAAATCATGGGTTCATTTTACAGAAGAATACATTTTACCGGGACAGTGTATACTTTGTTTTTCTGGCAGTTGTTTCAATGGTTTCTCTGAAATAACTATATTTCCCCCCTGCTGGTTATCTCCAGCGATAAAACGAACTGGGGCAGTACAGAAACACTCTCCCCACTTATGATTGAACGATTACTGATAACATTAAATAGCTTAACAAAGGCGAACTGTGGAGCTTTTTTTACCGTCTTACAATCATCGCATATTTAGAAATGACTCAAAATGTTTATCTGGTTTTCATGTCGATATATTTAACCCACCCAATTAATATATTAATGGTTGCTTGAAAGCATCAACATGAGAACTGTGGACCTCAAGGTGATGTGGTAGAGTAGCTTATCACTAGTCTCGGGGATCTTGGTTTGATTTTAGGTTGGAACCACGAATATATTAACTATTTATAGCCCACTTTGGTGGCCGAATAGTCTAAGGTGCTATTATCGCAGTATATTATTATTATTATTATTAGCACCGCGTCTTACTACCCGTTCGGGTTATACGCACTTACGCTAATGTGTAATGGTAGGGTGATCACAAGTTGTGATTAATACACGTCTTGTCAGAGGTGAAGGAAGGGTTTGGCAATCGGATAAATCTGTGCCGGGAACGAGGATTGAACCCCGGACCCCCAGCACAGAAGGCCAACACCTTACTCCTATACCACCAAGTCACCCGCAGTATAATAGACTGCCGATGATGGGGAGGTTAAAGTTCGAATCTCTTTCGGGCGTACTAAGGGTGGTTTTCCAAAAATGGTTTTACACTCTCCCTCCACGCAAATACGGGCTCACTTCCTACAAATATAACCTTCCTCGTCCCTGAAACCATTAGCGTAATTAGTACATAATTAGTAAATAATCGGATAACTCAAACGGGGTAGTAAGACGTGGTGCTAGGAAAAATTATTTGTAGACGAGTCCTTTCTGATAATTACTTAATATTTACACTTCAGGGCTGGGTGTATAATTCATTTATGACCTAAGTTTACTTGGATGACAGCTCAAAAAGTTACTAGAAATAGTCCCTAATATATCCCTACGCCAACAGCTGACATCTGTCACGTTGGATGACTGTAATGAAAACAGATGGTAATATATGAATGTGATAGTTAACTACAGTAATTTAGGCCAATATTATCTATATATTCATTTGAGGTCGGACACAAATCTTATTTATTGTTTTGTTCCACTTAAAAAAATTATTATTCACAGCACTTACACAAAAGGTCTTATGGTGACCGACGAATTTAGACCATGTGATTGAACGTGACGGAAACAAGTTCTTTACAATGGTGCACCCACGCAGTGTATACAAATATTTTATTCAGTTAAATATTTCGAAATACGATAAAATAATCATAAAAGCATTTATTATATATATAAAAAAAGACAAGTATTTTCTCTTTTCCAAGTAAATGTGATGCTTGTATTAAAAGGTATTGATGTATGCACTATATTACACATAGTCACTAAGGTTCCAAAACGAAGAATAAGTACTTTTGGTTATGTTTAAAATATTGTTTCGAGTTGGATAAAAATAAATTATTAACAGTAATGAAAACCCAAGTTTACATTATTTTAAATGTAAAATATAACATGTAATTAAAAAACATTTATAACAAAACAGTGATCTTTTACAGGTGTTGGCAACCCAAAACCTAAACATATGGTTTTTGAATTGTCATTCAGGTAAAAACAGCTGTATAAGGTGAAAGTGACTATAGAGACTGTGATGTTCAGGCTGTACGGCGGATTCAACACTGCCAACTGCAGCGCAGAGCAGACATTAATTCCCAGTCCCTCTGATGGGCTGACATGTAATTCGAGGTGGCATGTCAATCGAACGGATACGTCCACCTCCCCATACATAATATGGCAGGGGATGCTATAAAGGGAATAGATCAGAGAATATAATGCCTGACTATGACCCTAGAGGTAAGTCCTTACCTCTTTGTAGGGTTTTTACTATCAACTGTGGCTTATAATACTCCCTTCAGGTGAAGTCACTTAACAATTATTCACGTTCACCTACCTTCTCCTTTAAGGGGACCACAAACCATATCAATGAGACGCTTTACAAATGCCCACTAAGCTAATATTATTAAATAAGTTGTTTGTCATCTAAAAATATAGTTTATGCTAAAATAGAAGGGAAGGGTATTAACATTAAGAGTAAAAAACCTTACATTTTAAGTTTTATGATTTTCAAAAAAATTATGAAATTAGAGGAAATTATATTATTTTCAAGGACGTCTCATGTAAATGTCTCAGTTCTGAGATCAAAGTAAATGGTTAGAAACATAGATCTAGCCTTCCTCAATTTGATGAAGACACTTTTCAACAGGGTCACAACATAACATTCTTATATAATAATTGAGGATCGTTTTAGTCCAGAACTGTTATTCCAATGATAAATACAACAATGTTAGGACATTTCTCTTCAAGTAGATGGTGCCCTTAGTTATTTAGATTAAATAACCACCCTTTGGTTTTCATATTTGGTGAAATTAATGACAGACTCTGTCTCTTTGCCATACCAACGTTTACCTACCCTATTCAATTTATATGGGATAACTAAGAGAAAAGTAATGGTGATTTCAAAAAATGAAGAGCCACTGAAAATAAAAATTGGAAACCAGGAGTTGGAAAACATAGAGCAGTTCAAGTACCTGGGAAGTGAGCTGTCAAAGGACGAATACTGTACTAAAGAAATTAGGCCGAGGATTGACAAGGAAGCTTTCAACAAGAAGAGGTTACTGCTGCCCAGCAAGTTTAGTTTGGAACTGAGGAAGAAACTGATGAAATGCTACATTTGGAGCATCACACTGTATGGAGCAGAAACTTGGACTCTTAGGAAACTGGAAAAGAAATAAATGGAGAGCTTTGAAATGTGGTGTTGGAGAAGACTTGCGAAGACAGGTGAACAGACAGGGTGACAAATGATGAAGTCCTAGAGTGGGTGAGAAGAGACCCATTTTGGATGTGATTCTTTGGTGCAAAGGAAACTGGATCGGACACATCCTTAGGAGCAACTGTCTTCTGCACGACCTCATATAAGGAAAAGTTGAGGGAAGGAGGAGCTTAGGAAGAAGGAGGATTCAAATACTAGGTGACTTGAATGAAAGAAAAAAATTTTGGACGCTGAAGGAGGTACAGGGTGCATTGGCGGTTGAGGTCACTGACAAAAGAAATGGACCTGTCGTGAGACAGAACACATAATAATAACTAAGAGACAGGTATAGCAGGAAGATACGTATGGTTTACCATTATGGCTCTTATTTCTCGTCCATGTTATCCTTTATTTAAACTAATGAGATTGTGATGGATAAGGTAGAATTTATTGAAAAGGTACCCACACATGCATAGAGGGAGAGTGAAAATAATAGGGACATCCGGGATTCAAATCCAGATCTCCCCGTCAATAGTAAACCAGACCTGATGAGGTTGACACCTTAGCCCACACGTGCACCGATATGGGTATAGTTTTGTTTATCCTGAGTGTTATAAACTTATAAAACTGGTATTCTTTTAATGCTTGGCTAGTTTTATAGAAGCCTTCATCACGCATTGATCCCAACCAGGTCTTACGTTTGTTAATTAGGGATAATATTCATAGTAACCTTCACGGTTGGTCTCACGACTAATGTGCCTGACCCTGGCGGGTAGGATAGCCCGGGGCTTAGTACCAGCACAATGCCCTTGGCTATATTTTTATTTTACATCTGCTCTTTACGTAACTGCTGGTGAAAAATCATCTCACCTTTCTCTAAATCTGATAGTAATTATATTATTAATTATAACTTTTCTTAAGACTTGTGATAAAGTATATCTTCGTGATCCTTCTTTCAAAGGGAAAAATGATCATGTCATTATTTAAAACTGGTTAACGTAGACACCCATATTATATTCGGGTGTCTACGTTAATAATAATATACTTAATACACAAACACAAAATTTACTTTGTTTAATTTGGTGTCAATATTGGCACACACAAAACTGCAGTAGTCAATTATGACTTTTTGTGTTGACTACATTCCCATTGTACTAACGTTTGCCATTGTTTACACTAGCGAGAAGGGGGTGGGCTGTTGGGTGTAGAAATTGGAAATTCAATTTACAATTTTTTTGTGTGCATTTTTTTGTTGTTATATCTTCATTTTATAATAATGTCGAAAAAAAAGTCACGATCGAGTAGACCCAGCTACGATGATTGTAAACCCCTCCTCCATCCCTTAGGGTGAAAAGGGGTGGGGTGGGGGTGATGTGATGGGACAAAGAGTCGGGTATCGACCAACTAAATGGGTGGCAGGATGGGGGCGTGCCTCCATCCCTTGGGACTGTATTCACTACTTGGAAATAATTACACCACAGCCGATCATAAGGGACATGAGGGCCATCGTACACTATAGCACCTAAATACGCATAGTATCTGAAGGTTAACATTTTGTAATGAAATACTGTGTTTATTAGAATATTATAGCATCGTGTATTGGCTCAACTATTCTACCGATTAAGTGAATTATCCTATCATCTGATTCAACAATACTTTATTACGTTCGAAATGCATCATTATTACTGTTATCAACTTGTCGGCTACTTTCTAAACATACAAATGTTCCCCCCATATGTCATTTTTCGACCGAATCTTAGTACTCGTTCGTGATTTATACGTTCTTTGTACCCACTGTCACATACGCAGCAAAAACATGGACATTGAATGCAAGAGAGACTAGGAAAGTGGAGGCCATGAGAATAAAGTTTGTGAGGAGCATGTTAGTTGTCACGAGGAGAAACAGGATTAGGAATAAAGGTAGTATCCGGGAAAGAGTAGGAGTACAGGAAGTACATGAAATAGTAGAGGAAGCAAGAATAAGATGGTATGGGCATGTAATAAGGATGGAAAAATAGAGGATACCGAAAAAAATTATGGAAATGAAGTATGTAGGAAAAAGACCACAAGGGAGGCCAAGAAAGAGATGGGAGGAGCAGATAACGTAAAGTGTTCCAAGTGAAGGAGAATAATGGAAGAAATTATAGGAGGAAGAATGGTGGAAGAATAGCTCTAGGAAGATGGCGGCATTTTACTAAACTGACCCAGCCACAGGCTGGAAACAGTTGATTATGATGATGAGTGAAATAGGTATTAATTTTAGAGGAAATGTACCCTCACTTACGTGAAGGGACAATGAGAAACCGTTCAATTAAAAACATCGTCAGTGCACCAGACCGGGATTCAAACTCCGATCTCCCCATCACAGGCATTCTAGTTCAACACAAGATGACGCGTTAGACCACGTGAACACTGATGTATGTCCACACGAGTCTTGAAACTAACTTAACCTAAGACCGAAACACAAAACATCAAGCGATAGTGCAAGCATTTGTAACAATTACTTGATGTGACTAGTTAATTAATACAATATTAAATTAACTAACACTACTGTGGTGGAACCAGGGATCTCTATGCCAATCATACACTGCTGTGGTGGAACCAGGGATCTCTATGACAATCTTACACTGCTGTGGTGGAACCAGGGATCTCTATGCCAATCTTACACTGCTGTGTTGGAACCAGGGATCTCTATGCCAATCTTACACTGCTGCGATGGAACCAGGGATCTCTATGTCAATCTTACACTGCTGTGGGGGAACCAGGGATCTCTATGCCAATCTTACACTGCTGTGGTGGAACCAGGGATCTCTATGACAATCTTACACTGCTGTGGTGGAACCAGGGATCTCTATGCCAATCTTTTTATTCCCTCCTAGGAACTAACCGCGCATTTACACGTTACCTATAAATATATACCCTGATTTTGGTTAGAAGAACAGTTCAGAAAATTCAAATATATTTCTTTTCATCCAACATTGATAACATTTTACTATATTATTTGTTTTATTTCATATGTGTTGATAATAACTTACCTATCAAATTTACAACTGTAGATTTCGTTACTTGATTAATTAATATATTAAAATTGTTTTAGTAGCTCTAGTAATTACTAAATAAATTCATACTAATCATTCTTTTTTAAGTAGTGAAAGTCAATCAAAGTCAGTACTAAAATAATACCAAGCCTAAGCATATGTTTGTAAAATAGTACGTCAGTTAATGAACATAATATTGATCTCTTCACCACTATGTATTACTACTTCCGGGACATATGGATTTAACTACGCTAGAGAGGATAAGGTAACATAATTGAGAAAATGTACTCGAATTTGCGCAAAAAGTGGAGAACCTTTGAAAAGTCCTTAACACACGTATCTGGGATTCGAAACTCAGCATTTTCGTCAACGTAAGACCAAACTTGATGAGCCTGACACTAAGTCCACATGTCCACTGATGTGGCTAGTATATATAATTATAAAAGCATCATAGTACTGTAAACTTACAAGGTCTAATCTGCATTCTTAACTTAGTAATTTATTTTAATAACAGAAAGAAGTATGAAACATAAAATCTAGTAAAAAAATAAAAAATGAGACACCATGTGAAATATTTTCAACTTAAATTGAAACAAGGCTAGTTTATAATAAAATAGTGAGCTATGTTTAACGTATGACTAAAACGAGAGACGAACTTGTGCCTCATGAGTCAACCACCAATAATTGAAGAGTCGACACGACATGACCGAATAAAATATGAATTATTTGTTATCCTTCACTAAAATGTTTAATAGCAGGTAATATCTCCTAATACCTTGACACGTAAAATAACTCGTACTACTGGACAAAAAGCCTAACTCGATATGTCGTCTCAATCGCAGAGAGTACTTGAGTGATATATAGGGTTTAACAGTGTTAAAAACTACAGTAGGATAATATACAATGTTTCAATGTTACCATACTCTAATAGAGTGACGTACAGTGTCTCGGTGTTAACACTATATTAGAGTGTTGTACTATGTCCCGGTGTAAACACTATACTATAGTGATGTACTATGTCCCAGAGTTAACACTATACTATAGGTGTGTAGAGTGTTTCGTTGTTAACAATATACTATATTGATGTACAGTGTCTCGGTGTTAACACTATACTATATTGATGTACTATGTCCCAGAGTTAACACTATGCTATAGTGATGTACAGTGTCTGGTGTTAACACTATACTATAGTGATGTACAGTGTCTCGGTGTTAACACTATACTATAGCTATGTACAATGTCTCGGTGTAAACACTATACTATAGTGGTGTACAGTATCTCGGTGTGAACACTATACTATAGGTGTGTACAGTGTCTCGGTGTTAACACTATACTATAGTGATGTACAGTGTCTCGGTGTTAACACTATGCTATAGTGATGTACAATGTCTGGTGTTAACACTATACTATAGTGATGTACAGTGTCTCGGTGTTAACACTATACTATAGCTATGTACAGTGTCACGGTGTAAACACTATACTATAGTGGTGTAGAGTATCTCGGTGTGAACACTATACTATAGGTGTGTACAGTGTCTTGGTGTTAACACTATACTATAGTAGTGTACAGTGTCTCAGTGTTAACAATATACTATAGTAGTGTACAGTGTCTCAGTGTTAACACTATACTATAGTGATGTACAGTGTCTCAGTGTTATCACTATACTATAGCTATGTACAGTGTCTCGGTGTTAACACTATACTATAGCTATGTACAGTGTCTCGGTGTTAACACTATACTATA
>CABFWO010001933.1:0-16863 GCA_902155825.1 Timema genevievae
TGAGGGTGGTTTTCCACTCTACCTCTACGCAAATGGGGTACACTTTCTCTAAATTCAACCTTCTTCACCCCTAAAGCATTAACTTAGTTTGTATATATTTGGATAACTCAAGAGGGTAGTAAGAAGTGCTAAAAAAAATCCAATTCAAATCATTTTTTTATAAAAAAAAAATTCAACTTTGCTTTAAATTTAAAAAAGGTGTCTATCTAACTCCCCCTAATGTTTGTTGGTCGTAGCAACTGCCAGTCCATGCTGCCGGCCACTGGGGCACCGGTGTCCAGACAGAGGAGCAGTAAGATGAAGGAGATGTTTGACGAATACGTCAGGGTGAGGACTCTGGAAAACTGGAAGTTTTGGATCGTATCCTTCATAACACACATTAGAATACATCTTAGTATTTGACGATGACGAGTCTCAAATGTTATTTATAAAAGATCACCGAGTTAAACTATGGTGTTTGGGGCTTGTACACTTGTGTGTTGGTGCGAAAAACTTTGTGTTTGGCAGTTATTTGTGGTGTTTGCGCAATTTTACCGTTGTTTTTTTTAACACTCGTCGCTTGTATATCTGTTCGTGAGCAGTGATACAATGCTGTCTCGTCTTTGTCTTGTCGTTTCCGAGTCCATCGGTAGCCGACCACACTTTTAAAATGTCGGCGTATAAACATTTCAAACCGTGATGAGTTGGCCTTGGGTATATTTCGAAATAATTAAATCAACAAAACCTTGTTCGGATGAGTTTATTTTGGCCACGAAAACATAATATAGTCCACTTCACTCCCAAACACATGGTTTAAATTAGTTGGGATAGTCAACACATCTTTGTTTCATTTACGATACGATAAAAAAGCAAAAACAATGATTAGTGGACTGTTTACAAGATGAATTGATTAACTTCATCATCATCACAACTTTTCAACCTGTGGCCGAGTCAGTTTAGTAAAATGCCTCCCATCTTCCTCTATCCCTCCACCATTCTTCCTCTTTTTATTGCGTCCATTCTTATCCTCTCACTTGCATACTTTCTGTTATCTGCTTACCAGCACCTGTAGCCTCAGTTAGGGAAGGTTACCATCAAGAAAAGGTCTACCTGAGAACTTATACCTGTGGCAGCCCCGCTACTGAGGTGTAGGCCACGACAGGCTAAGGTAAGCCTGTGGTCGAAACAAACCCAAAGTACTCGAGAAAATAAAAGTAAAATGCCAATTGAGTAACTTAATTCGTCCAATTTGATATCCGCCGACAAAGCTGGCTTACCTTGTGAGTTGGTGCGTTAGAATGGCAAGGAATAGTAAACAAGTGATTAACTAAGCCGCAGCTCTTGAACTCTTTAGGTTTGTTGCTAACAGAAATTATTTTAGGGCAAGTAACACATCTACATACATAAAAACTATCTATGTCGCACTTGGTGTGACAGACACCTTAAACGAACTTGACTCACTGTTGACCTGTATCCCACAGTCCTTTTCCCTCCTTTGACCTTTCAGTTCATAAAATGGTGGGAAACATCCGTATAACAAATAATAAATAAAAAGCTAACATGAATAAAAGGAACGGCATAAAATGAAAACAAGCTAAACAAAGCATTCCAAAGTTATTGTACTATATTAAATATATAAATTGATATAGAAAAAGTACTTGAATCTGATGGTATGTTCATGTTACGAGGATGTAGAAGAAGGGAATATCAAAGAGAACACCAGAAAAAACGCAGGGAATTTGGTGGTAAGAAAATAGTGGTAACCCTGAATAAAACAAATCTCCTTATAAGTTTACAATATTTTTTTTTTATACTCTGGATTTGTAAGTAAAAGTGTATTAGATATATCTTTGCTTGACCTTGGTGGTCTTGGGCTAAAGTGCTTGCCTCAGGACCCGATTTTTGTCGGTTCAAACCCAGCCGGGATTTACGGATATTTCTTAAGTAATAAAAATCCGCAGCACAACCTACTTTGGATGGTTGGTAAAGCCATCGGTCCCATGTTGATTTAAAAGAACACTGGAAGGTATGGTAAAATAACTTTCCCGGCAAAAGTTGGTAGGACCTTTTGCTCTCGCTCATAGAAATTCTTGTGTCCTAGTATAATCAGTCAATTCAGAAAGCGCACGTTAAACATCTCAAATAAATGGAAATGTTTCTTTGCTATATAGTTTTTCAAAATAAAACCATTTATTTTATTTTTTTAAATATTATTTGCCCTTAACACTTGTCCAGTTTAGCATCCTTTTTGAGCCTCTGCTAGTGTCCTTCAACCAGATGGTTTCGACAGCCAGCCTCGAGGATCTCTTCAGATCTACCCTGCTGTGGGTGGAACAACACTGTTCGCTAGTCAATCTCAGACCAGGTACAAAACATTTCACGAAGAGACCGGCTAAACACCGCGGATATGGTGACATCGTGGTGACCTGGTGGTCTAGGGGTAAGGTGTCAGACTTCTGTGCTGGAGGGGTTCGGGGTTCGATCCTCGGTCCCGGCACAGATTTATCTGATTGCCAAACCCTTTCCTTCACCACTGACAAGACGTGTATTAATCACAACTTGTGAATGTGAGGAATGCCAGGCCTCCACCATGGTTCGGATTCCACGTTAAACTGTAGGATCCTCCATTTCATCTCACAATCACCTTACCATCACACATTAGCGTAAGTGCGTATAACCCAAACGGGTAGTAAGACGCAATGCTAATAATAATAATAATAACAACAATATTTGTATATGTATGCAATAAATATTTAAATTTCTGTTAATGATCCATGCATAGATCATGAATAGTATAAACATAATTTTTTTTGGAGTAAATATTTTGTGTGTAAAAAATAAATAAAACACAAATACAAATTATAAATAAAATGATAAATTGTAATTTAATTTTTTTAATTAGACAAAAGGAATGCCTTGAAGTTTTTTGAGTTCTCGCATACCCCTCCTAAAAAAAAGGATTATGTGTTTTATGGCTGGCCCGCTGAATGTATAATAACAGTAAATATTTACATCTAACTCCTATTTTTATTTTCTGTTGTTAACCTCGGTGGTCTTGGGGTAAAGTGCTTGCCTCAGGACCCGATGTTCGAGGTATCAAAACCAGTCGAGGGGGGGAAAGCGTGGTCGACGGATTTTTCTTGAGCGATAAAAATCCATAGAACAACTTCCTTTCTTAGGGGAAGTAAAGTCTTCGATCCAGTGTCAATTATGACATTTAAAAGAACCCTGTAAAATTGGTATGCTCTCATTCATAGAAATTCTCATGCACTCGGTTCAGAAAGTAAGTGTTAAATATCTCAAATATTTTCTCTTATTCTATTTTTTTTATTTACATCCATTACTGTTTCCAGCTTGTGGCCTGGGTCAGTTTTTTTTATTATTTATTATATTCTCCACTATCGGCTTGCTAGGCCTGTCGTAGCTTCTTATGACTTATAATATAACTTAAGACTAGGACAGGCACCACATCCAGTCCCAGGCCTTTAATTTATCATTTTGAAATTGATCAATAATAAATTCCCGGCCATGCCAGGAATCGAACTCTGGACTTTTAGCTCGGTAGGCAGACACTCTACCAACTAAGCAAAGGTGTCGGACTGTTATTTTATTATATTTCTATTTTCTCTTAAGTTCATAATTTTTTTACAAGATTAGGATTCGTAAAATAGTGGATTTGACCACATCTCTATAATTTTTTTCATAACAATAACACGAGATCAATTTTTTTTTATATATATGTTGTGGGGAGGAATTAGATGTGCATGCTCTGTCACATGTCTTTTTATTTTTTGCAGCTGTGCTGAACTCCTTAAGGTACCTGAGTACAGCGACAGATATAATGACAGACCCCAGCAAGTTGCCAGAAGAGGCGAGACGGGCCTCCGCCAAACCGTCCGCGAGAATAGAAAACTCTCATTCCTAGTGAAAAAAAAAAAATCTTCTCACGAAAAAAAAAAAGCCGCCGCATTTTAACAGAGCGCTTTGTTTAAATGAAGGGCGCTCAACTTCAAAATGGAACAGTTTTTTTAGAGCAATTCAAAACCAGGACGTGCCACATATGTACACACCTGAGTGGACAAATTAATATTTTAAATACATCTCCCTTTATGTTATAGTAATAACAAGGTAAAAAAAAATCCAACAAGAAAAAATATGTACAATTTAATGGGTGAAAAAATTTAAGTTTAGTGTCTTTTTTTTAGCCTTTTTTTATGCTTAAACCAACTTTATATGTCTTATATTATTATTTATATTATTTTTTGTAAGCTACCACAAAATAAGCTCTTACAAAAAAAAATTTAGCTTTAGTTTTTAATTAGTTTTACAGCTTATCATGTACCTTTATTAATTAATCAATGAAGAAGAGTAATAATTATTAAGATTGAGGACTAAAGTGCAATAATATATTATCATCATCAGCTGTTTTCAACCTGTGGCCAGGTCAGTTTAGTACCCTTCCACCAACCTTCCTCCTTTAATTTCTTCCATTCTTCTCCTCTCATGGTGACCAGATGGTCTAGGAGGTGAAGTGTCGGACTTCTGTGCTGAGGGTCCGGGGTTCAATCCTCAGTCTCAGCACAGATTTATCTGATTGCCAAACCCTTCCTTCACCTCTGACAAGACGTGTATTAATCACAACTTGTGAATGTGTGGAATACCAGGCCTCTACCGTGGTTCGGATCCCACGTTAAACTATAGGTCCTCCATTTCATCTCACAATCATCCTACCATTGCACATTAGCGTAAGTGCGTTTAACCCGAACGGGTAGTAAGACGCGGTGCTAATAATAATAATAATAATAATAATAATAATAATAATAATTCTCCTTTCACTTGAACACATTCTGTTATCTTTTCCTCCCATCTCTTTCTTGGCCTCCGCCGCGATCTTTTTCCCCACATACTTAATTTCCAACATTTTCTTTGGCATCCTCTCTTTTTTCCATCCTCATTACATGCCCATTAGTATAATAGGATTATTTTTTTTTTTTTCAAATTATATATTTTACCTACTTTTATGTAGCCTTGCTCACCATAATATACAACCGTCTATTATTTAAGTGAAGCCTATTTGCACATGAACTATTCCGCAGAACACGGTGGTGTATCGACTATCAATATGGAAATTGATTGCTCATGCCTACTCCCGATAAACAACCGCTTCGGTGGCCGTATGGTCTAAGGCTCTACTCTCGCAATAGACTTAACTGCCTATAACAGGGATATCTTGGTTCGATCCCAGTCGGGTGTACTGAGGGTGGTTTTTTCCTGTATGATTTCACGTTTTTTCTCCATGCAACTGTGGATACATTTGATCTAAGTTCAACCTTCCTCATACCTAATCCATAAGCATATAACCCGAGCGGGTAGTAAGACGCAATGCAAAAAAAAAAAATTTTTTTTTTTTCAACGTGAAACATTTCATAATTAAGTTGCGTAGTTAGTTCGAAATGGCGTCTTGTCTTATAGATCTTAAATGTATAGTCAATAATTTAATAACTGACATTTATCATTCCAAAGGAAAGCTTAATTTTTGCACAAAAAACATGACAGTAAACATGCCTCTTATGCAAGTTCATTCGTAAAACTCGACACCATCTCAGTCCACATTAGGTCGAGTTTCCGAAAATATATCAAACCAAAAACAAATTTTATATTATATATACATATAAAGAGAGAGAGAGAGAGTTTGTTTTTGGTTTGAAATTTTATATTCTAGCTTTAGGCAAAAGGGGGCAGCAGAGAGAGGTTTTCTACAGGTGTGTAAGAGACCAACTATGGAAAAGAGAAATGCTCCTAAAGTGTAAGAAAGGCATACTTGATACCCATAATAACATATGCAACGGAAACTCATGTTTGGATAAAAGAGGAACAAGGACAGTGGAGGCCGTGGGAATGAAGTTTGAGAGGAGCATGTTAGCTGTCACCAGAAGATATAGGATTAGGAGTTAAGATGTAAGGTCATCTAGAGTTGGGTTACATGAGATAGTAGAGGAAGCTAGGAGGAAATGGTATGGACACGTAATGAGGATGGAAGGGGAGAGGATTACAATAAGATTAATGGATATGAAGTATGTAAGGAAGAGACCACAAGGAAGAGATGGGAGGAACAGATAACAGCAAGTGTGCAAGTGAGAGGTGAGTTCAGGAGGAATAATGGTGGAAGGACAGAGAGAGATGGAGGCATTTTACTAAACAGACCCAGCCACAGGCTGGAAACATTTCATGGTGATAATGATATATTATAACAGAAATACCCAGCGCTAGCCCGGTCAAAGCTTTCTTTGCTTCAAACAGGGGGGGAAAAAAAACTTCATTTTATTTCTTCTGACTCAATTTTTAATAAATTGAAAAAAAAATCTAATCAAAAATTTAAGATTCCAGCTTCAAGATGCACATTTTTGTGCACAGGGGCAACTGATTTTAAAATTTCAGACCTCTGCGTGTGGTAGATACAATTCTAATGACAGACATAAAAAAACTTCATTTTAATAGATGTATAAAAAGCGCTGTGTCTTACTACCTGTTTTAGCTATAATTGTACTAACAACGCTAATGCGATAGAGATGAGTAAAGTAGAATTTAGAGTAAATGTACTTGAATTTATGTATGAAGAAAAAGTTGAAAAACCACCCTTATTAAACCCGAGCGGGATTCAAACCCCAGTGTCATAGTCATCGGCAGTCTAGTCTATTGCAAAAGTGACGCCTTGGACCATTCAACCACCGAAGAAGGTTCTAATATATTAAAAATCACTTTGTGCGATTCATAAATTTTTTACTTTACCATAACTAATATTTTAATCAAGGTACATGAAAGTTGAAATACTCTTTGTTATATAAATATATATTTTTTGTTACGTTGTAGAGTTAAAAAAAAAAAGAGCCATAATATTTGTTTGTTGTCTTGTTTACCTCATATGATTTATAAGGTTTGCTTTTTGTATCTGTCTTAAGAGTGCCATATTTAATTTAAAAGCATGACTTTTTTTCTTTAATATGTAAAGGAATAATGCCAACACAACATAATATAATTTACTTATGTGCTAACTTAATCGTCCATAGTCCAATTCTTCTTTAACAGGTTCTAGACTAGCAAGATTAATTTGTTCCAAAGGTTTCCACTAAAAAAAAATTGTTTAAGTTGAATGGTGCTTATTTATTATGTATCTTTTTGAGTTTATCTCAAATAATAATTATTATTTTTAGAACCGCGTTTTTTTCTACCTTTTCGGGCTTATGCACATGAACTAATTTAGTAGGGATGAGGAATCCTGAATTCAGAGGAAACATACCCGCATTTGCTTGGAGAGAAATAGGGAAACCATTTAGGAAAAGTCGACCTAGTCTTGGGGTAAAGTGCTCTCCTCGGGACCTAATGTTTGTGGGTTCAAACCCAGCCGGGATTGATGAATTTTTCTTGGATGATAAAAAATCTGTAGCGCAACTTCCTTAGGATGGGTAAATAAAGCCGTCGATTGTGGCGTGTAAAAGAACCCTGGAAGGTATGTGAAAATACCTTTCCCGGCAAAACTGTAGATACTTTCTTTCTCGCTCATAGAAATTCTCGTGTGCTAATATAATCAGTTGGTTCAGAACGTGCATGTTAAGTACCTCAAATAAATAAATAAAACATTAAGAAAAAACATACTCAGTACACTTGACTGAGGCTGGAACCCTGATCTTTCTGTCATAGGCAGACAATTCTATTGCGAGAGTGGCACCTTATACCAAGGGTGTCTAACTCATTTAATCATTTAAGCATTGAAAATTCAAAGTACAGAGGGAGTCACATCTCATAAAATTCAATATTGTCAACCTTTAAAAAAATAAATTTTAAAATTCTAATTATAAAAAGACTATATGGAATTTAAGAGACTTTAATTTTCCATATAAAAAAGAAACGCATATACATACATACCTTATCACGACGTTCCTTTACGCAGTAGGTAAGAAACTGTGCATATAGCTCAAAAAACAACTCCATACTTAATCCTCACTTAACTTTCTCCACACTTCCCTATCCTTGCATACTTCCTTTACTTCAACAACATCCATACACCAAGTCATACATGCTCTTTTATTCTTAAAACAATTAATGTTTCTCTTTTTAACACATTTGTCTACAACATTTAACCACGTCTTACATGGCTTACCCCTTCATTTTAATCCACACACTCTACCTTCATATATTTACTTCGTCACTCGATCCACACTCATCCTCTCAACATGCCCAAACCAACGTAAGACGCTTCTTTCACATTGACCTATTAGATTCCCTTTCAAACCGCCCTCCTTCAGCACCCATTGTATCGTATCCTTAATACCCAAATTGATTCATTTTGATCATCATCTTCAAATCAACTGTCTCTAGCCTGTGGCCGGGTCAGTTTAGTAAAATGCCTTCATCTTCCTCTTTCCTTCCACCATTATTCCTCCTTTAATTTATTCCATTACTCTCCTCTCACTTGAACATTTTCTGTTATCTGCTCCTCCCACTTCTTTTCTGGCCTCCCTTGCGGTATTTTTCCTATATACTTCATTTACAACTTTTCTTTGGCATCCTCTTTTTTTCCATCCTATTTTAATGCAAGTGCAAAACATAAATAATATTTGATAAATAATTAATTAGGAGCAACTTTCATAATGTCATAAGTCATTATTATTATTATTTTAAAACCATTGTAACAGAAGAAATTAAAAAGATATTTTAGCTTTTTGTAAATATGAAGTATTTGTTTATTTGGTTTCTATTTCTTTAAAAAAAAAAGTTATTTGAAAAATTTGATTTATTTAATGTGGTTTGAAAGCATTAGTTTTAAACTATTTTATATCAAAGTTTTGATAGTTTTACAATTTAAAATAAATATTTAAGAAGTTTGCTACAATTTTTATATTATTTTACTAATTTTGATCATTTCAAATACGGGTTTTAGTAAGGTTCATAAATTGACCCCCCAAAAAAAAAATTATTTAATAACATATACAAAAAAATCAAACATCCTTTTATAAATCTAGTGAGCTTTTTTTTTTAAGATCTTATTCCCCATTTGGGCTTTATTTTAACCACACTAATGGGGTAAGGAGGGACAAGTATGGTTGAATTTTTGAAGAAATTTACTCAAGAGTTGTGAGAGTGATAAATCATTCAGGGAAAACCATACTTGGCAAGGATTCGAACCCTAACCTTGTTACCTGTGACTCCTTAAACCAGAGGGGTTCGGAAACCGGTCGATCTAACGGGAATTTTTCAGTCTTATCGTATAAGAAAGCTACATTGGCATTGAAAGTCGATCATTGACTCTTTTGAGCTCGCAAATATATACCAATTACTTTCAAATAATATTTGTGACGAAAGCTACCTTAATCAGTAAATACCTTGATTTGTGATGAATAAAATGATTGGGTTTCGCCGAATACATCCATTACTATTTCAAGACTGTGGTCAGTTTTTTTATTCAAGCCATATAGTACCGGCTTGCTAGGCCTGTCGTAGCTTCATATACCTTATAATATAACTTAATATTAGGACAGACACAACATCCAGTCCTTCGGCAGTTAATTCAGCACTGTGAAAGAGTAAACCCATATTTTACCAATGATAAATTTTTCCGGCCATGCCGGAAATAGAACCTGGGACCATTAGCTCATGCTACCGACTGAGCCAAGGTGTCGGATATATATAAATATATATACACACACATTCCCCTAAAAACAGGCATCTAATAAAAAATAATCTACTGTAGTTCCTAGAAAGCCGTGTTGTCAATCCTAGATGCAATGGTTTTTACTAAACAATCATTCAAAGGGAACAAGCTATTTACGCAGCTTTCGACTTTAGCTGATTAGACATTAGTGTGTAAACTAGTCGAAGGGACAGAAATCTAGCTTGTCATGCATGATACATACACTCTTGTACATATGGGGTTACTTGTATACATAGATGGACTTTTTTATTTTTTTTATTAGCACCCCATCCTACTACAAGTTCAGGTTACATGTCTATGTACCAACTACTTGATTGTGTAAGAGATTAGGAAGGTTGTATTTAAAGGAAGTGCAGCTGCATCTGTGTTTAAGGAGAGTGGAAACCCCTTTAAGAAAATCCACTATCAATACAACCTATCTGCTTCAAACCCCAATATCTCCGTCGATTGGCAGTGTAGTCCAGTGACGACCTAGACCATGCGACCACTGAAGTGGTTGAGATGGCTTCGTTATATCTTTAAAAATTCTAGAGGAAAAAAAAAAGCTTTTTTTTATTTTTATTAAGTGTTGGATACATTTTAGAGGTTTATATTTTCACTGCGTCACTATCTTGTGTGGTTATCTGCATTTAATTTCATCTAAGGAGTAAGGATGGGAAAGGTAGAATTTAGAGGAAATTGAGGATCCTAACCTTTAAGGAAATAAAGCTTAATATGTCCGGCCGGTATTGGACCTCTTATCTTTGACTTCACTGGCTAGCCAGACTGAATGATCTTGAGATCTGAAGTGGATTTTCGGTAAGTTTATTTATTGCGCTTATTATGTTTCTTTAGATTAATATTCGAGATTTTTGAGTTATATGTAAATGAAAATTTTTATATATATCTACTTTTAAAGTCATTGAAACTATTTTCAACCAATTATTTTATTATTTATTATTATTATTATTACTATTATTCGGGCTATATGCACTTACACCAATGTGTAATGGTAGGGTGAGTGTGAGATGAAATGGAGGACCTACACTTTAACGTGGAATCCGAACCACGGTGGAGGCCTGGCATTCCACACATTCACAAGATTTAGTTGTTGGTTGGGTTGTGACACAATATAATATTAACCTAATCTATATTCACACAATTTGATAAAACTTGAACAGTATATGTTGGAAAGCTTTACACATTTTGCACAATTCAAGACAAGTTGAACCAATATAACAGAAGAGTTTCTAAACAATCGTAGAAAGTTGAAGTATTTTTAGTTTCAAAACTTTCCATGAGATTGCAGAGTTTTCAATATCAAAAGTTATGTTTCAAATAGCCACAAGTTGCCTATTTGAGTCTGCCCGATCTCGTAGTAAAATAAACCTTTCCCTTACGGCGTGTTCTGGTTGTAACTAGACATGTCCTGCATATCACTGGAAGCAATCCGCTTTCAGGTATTCAGCCAGTGTTTCTGCAACTTCTTAAGCGGCCCATCCACGTACGATTCTGACTCGCGAGCCGGACTCGGTCTTATTTAACCACTAGCACGAGTGGACGCCCATCTTTACCACAAGCCTGTACGCATCATCCTCTGGCGCTCCACTTCTTTTACTATCCCGAAGGCAGCGCAATTCTTTCCTGAACGATGCCTGGATATATTTTTTTTAACAAACTCTGTCAGCATCAGTGAATTTCTCCCGCGTAAACTGCACGAGTGAATCCTAAACCTCATCCAACTTTCCTCTATTAGAGTAATCTTTGCTACGAATTTGCCACAAAGCCGGCAATAATTGACTCTACTCTTCTAATAACTTTTATCAAAAACTCGGGGCTAATGAACGGTTTGGATATGGAAACCGACATGGTTCCTTTGACTGACAAAATCACCCCTGTCTGCAGTGTGGATACAAGGGCCTGGCTCGTATCCGCCACACAAGTACGAGCCAATAGCGAGTTAGTGGCGAGCCAATAATAATAATAATAATATTTAGCACCGCGTCTTACTACCCGTTCAGGTTATACGCCTAAGTACTAATTACGCTAATGGATTAGGAATTGGGAAGGTTGAATTTAGAGGAAGTGAACCCGCATTTGCGTGGAAGGAGAGTGGAAAACCATTTAGGAAAAACCACCCCCAGTTCACCCGACCGAGATTCGAACCTCGATCTCCCCGCCCTCGGCGGTAGAGCTCAACACGACTGGCGCGTTAGCCAACTACGCCACCGAGGCGGGTTAGTGGCGAGCCGAGTCCCACCAACGGCCCTGGACAAGCGAGCCCACCCATGTACGAGTCTAGGTAATTGGAAACCGAGCCAGACTAATACGTGGATGAGCTGCTTTAGACAAAAAGCATTGCCATATTTCACATTAAATTGGCTTACGTTTTAAATTTGACCAATTTGTTGTAGCTGAGTAGTAAAGTGTTACATGTTTTGAATAAACTTGTTTAAATAGTGTTTTTGTTGGAACAACCTAATTTCAAGATTTTTACATGGTGTGTTGCCCACCTATGGTCTAAGACACTGGTTCCCTAACCGGTGTTCCGTGAACTGGTTAAAAGTGTTCCGTTGGTGAAAGATGCCGCATGACAACGGTTCTGAGCGATGTTGGCTACTATGATCCTAACAAATTGAAGACTGCTACGCGCGTTTACTTCTAAGCCAATAAAATATATTCTCTTAATTGAAAAAATGACACCTGGACACAGGTGTTTTGCAAATTTTTCTTTTAATCAAAAGTGTTCCATGACTTCCAAAAAGTTAAGAACTACTGGTCTAGGGCATCACTCTCACAATAGACTGGCTACCAATGACAGAAGAGATCTGAAGTTTGAATCTGGTCTGATGTATCGTGGATGTTTTTTTCCAAAATGATTTACCCCTCTCCCTCCACACAAATACGGGTACACTTCCTTTAAATTCATTCTTCCTCATCCCTAACATATTGACGTAGTTATAACATACACATACAAAATGAACTGGTAATAAGACGCGGTGTTATAAAAACATATTTTGTGATTGTAACTGTTAAGAAATTTGCATTGTGTAGCGAAATTTAAGTTCTCAATAGCTCAATTAGATTTTCAGCTCCTTGAATCTCAATACAATCCCTGTTTCTATTGATATGATATACGTTTAAGTACTAATTACGATAATGGTTTTAGGGATTATTTTAATTAGGTGTTCCTTTTGTCAGTGAACTTAGGCCACCAATGCGCCCTGTCCTCTGCCTCCTCCTTCAGTGGCCAAATGGTCTAAGTTGTCACTCTTGTGTTAAACTGGTTTGTTTATGATGAGATCAGGTTTCGAATCCCAGTCGGGGTCTACTGAGCGTGGTATTTTTCCTAAATGGTTTCTCACTCTCCTTCCACACAAATGTGAGTATATTACTTCTAAAATGCTTCCTTCCTCATCTTTATCCTATTAGAATAATTATCATGTATATGTATAACCTGAACAGGTAGTAAGACACTGTGTTAAAAAAAAAAATAGTGTCCACACATTTATCAACTAGTGTAAATTATATATAGATTGCAGCTTCTTTATCGAAAGTTTGTCGACTTTGATGTTGATGGGATAATCCTAGAAATAATTTAATATTTATATAGTGTGAGAGGTTTGGTAAAAAACAAATAGACTACTGTTCAAAAGAATTGGTCGTTTTCTAACATTTCTGCTTCCTCTTTGAATTTTCGAAATTTGAAATCTTTTAGAACATATTTGGTGTTTGAGCTTTAATTATTATTATTTTTTTTTTATATTATGAAAATCAGTTGAGTAGAACTTCAGAAATCATTGTTGAAAGGATATATTATACATACCTCTTACTTAACCTTGCTTATCTTATCATTTTTGAAAATCCTTTCGTGTTGTGAATGCGTCCCCGCCCCCCTGAGAATTTGTAAACAGAACAATACTTTTCGCTATTATTATGTGGTTGTGTTGGTATTTGAACATATTGAATGTTTTTCTATCAAAATATTATTTTCTTTATGAAATGTTATTAACTATAATCGAATCATTTTGTTTATTACAAACACATTAATACAATTTTAGTGTTGTTCAGTGTTAAAAACTGTATATTTCTACGAGTGTGATCAATTCTTAAATATAACTATTGACGTGTGTTTTTTGCTCTTGATAATAAACACAATGAATTAAAAAAAAACTTAACAAAGAATTAGGACAAAAAATACTATATTATCCCAAGTGATCCTTATTGTTAAAATTTTAATTTTTTATATTTGTTTGAGTTAATGTTTTATCATTTTTTAAAGAAAAAAAAGTCTTTATCTAAGTAGATAATTAAAAACTTTTTTAATTAATATACAAAAAAAAAAGTTGAATGTTGTATCTCAAATTGATTTATGTATCTCAATGTACAAATTATTGGTAGTAAAAAATATATAAATAACATACTGTAGTGTTTTGTTTATTGTATTTTTAGGTTGGAGTTGGGAACATGCACTTTCTAAACTCACAGAACACAATAACTTCATTAAAAAAATATAATTTTAATTTTCTAAGGCTTGTGTCGTAATGACCTGCTAATAGCAGTGATATTGGGGTTTGTAGCTAACGATCAACTTAACGTTAACTTAATGTTCACGTAACCCACTTCGATGGCCGCATGGACTAAGGCCTAACTCTCCCAATAATCTAAACTGCTGATGAAAGGGAGTTCGGAGTTTGAATTCCAACTGAGTGTAATAAAGTTGGTCTTTACTAAATGTTTTTCCACTCTCCTTCCATCCAAAAGCAGGTACACTTACTCAAAATTCAACCTTCCTCATCCTTAATAAATTAGTGTAATTAGTACATATATGGATATAATTCGAACGAGCTGTAAGACTTGGTGCTAAAAAAAAAGAAAAAAAATTAAATCGTCTCTGCTGATTAATGGTTACAAGACATTACTCTTGCAACAGACTGGACTACTGATTACAGGGAGATCTAGATTTGAATCCCGGTCAGGTCTACCGAGGGTGGTTTCCCCTCAATGGTTTTTCATACTCACTCTGTACAAATGCAAGTACAAATCATGTAAATGCACCATACCTCATCTTTAACGCATGGGACGGTTCATAATTGTGTTGTAACTTTTTAATCAAATTAATGTATTGTAAGAAAACTGTAGGAATAAGACTTAGTATTGATTATATCTATCAAAAGTGTCAGCTGGAGATCATATGACTTGATATATGAATTTATGAATCTAGTTTTAGCGCTTAAAAGAAGGGAAAAAAATTATATTTTTTTTTACACATTTTGTAATGTTTAGAGGAAGGTACAGATTTCCTCTTTTAGAAAGTTGTGCTGCGAGTATACCACTCCCACCTGAAGAGTTTCGATAGTTATTTTTACTAGGGATGTGCGAGACTCGAAATTTCGAGAAAAAAAAAATCTTTATCTTGTCTCAAAAGTTAAAAAATGAATCTCGAAAATTCGAGAATTTTTTTTTTAAAAAAATGCAAATAATGGTTTTAAGAAATTATAAAACCAAACCAGGAATTTATTAATTTCCAATAATAACATAATAAACCAAAAATGACTGCATTTACCCACAAAGAAAAGAGCAATGTATTCCAAACATCTACTTACAATTTTCTTTGTAATCATAACCGTTTTCATACATTTTGTGGAGTTTACTTTCGGATTATTTTCCTATCACGCTCAGGTTACTTTAGGTTTGAGTTGTTAGGTTCGGGGATTATTTTAATATTTTCCTAGAGTCCATTCACCATAGGACTGGTGTAAATTGACAGCTAGCAGAAGATATAAAAACATTTAAAAGAAAAGCCTTAATAACTAGAAACAAATTGATTTTTATGAAAGTTTTGTTTACTAAAAACAACACCAAATCAATAGATGATCTTTTAAGATCATTTTGTTTGGAAAGTTGTTACATGAGAGTAGATCTGGTAACTTTTTATAGCGGTTAGTTACCATTTTATCCACCGGTTATATAGGGGAACGCCATAAAAGCAATCCCGGCTGGGCGCAAAATTTACCTCGTATTGCTACTGCCCTTGAATCATTAAGTATATATGAGATAAGAAAAAATTTTAAAAATACCTTTTTTTTTCATATTTTGAATTGAAATTTTGTTTTAAAGTTCTTAAAATTGCTTACAGGTCAGTAATTCTTTAGACAGCCTGCAAACCTTCCCCCACCCCCTTCCCCACCTCCATGTAGTGCCTATTAGACATAGAGTTCACCCCTCTGCCCCCCCCCTTTTTTTTCAACCTGTGTTACATAACTTTTCATATCAAGAGTGAATGTCATTCTTTCATAGGGAAGGTTTTTGTTATATTTGGAATAAGGTTTAAAGTAAGATGGATAGAAACATATAAAAAGGACGAACACAATATGACTTTCACAATGTAAAGGAAAGTTCACACTTTACACTGCTGTCACTGGACAAAGAGGTAATGGCCACCTCTTGAATAAAATCACTCGTTTGCCACCCAATCCCCCGACCTAGGTTTCATTCCATCGAAACTCATCAGGAAGGATTGTGAAACGCGCAACGCAATTTCCTAAATATATATATCTTTATGGCGCTAAAAGATCCTACTCTTAATTGTAAGTTATGTTTAAAAACGCTGAAAACATAAACAGTAATATTATTTATTAACATTAGAATATAAGTAGATTATTATTATTGTTATTATTAGCAGCGTGTCTTACTACCCGTTCTGGTTATACACACTTACGCTAATGTGTAATGGTAGGGTGATTGTGAGATGAAATGGAGGACCTACAGTTTAAACGTGGGATCCGAACCACGGTGGAGGCCCGGCATTCCTCACATTCACAAGTTGTGATTAATACAAGTCTTGTCAGAGGTGAAGGAAGGGGTTTGGCAATTAGATAAATCTGTACCAGGACCGAGGATCGAACCGCAGACCCCCAACACAGAAGTCTTAACACCTTACCTCTAGACCACCAGGTCACCTAATATATAAGTAGAAGATCTGTGTTATGTAACAATGTAATATACCCACCCTGCCCCCATATAGAAATTATAGCTCTGCCCTCCCCCGTCTCAATAGCGTTACGTGACTTATGGACGACCTTTGGTTGGTTCAGTACCTACACATGTATATTACAAACTTAAGTGTCGGAACCCAGAACATTAATTTAGCATTTAGTTGCTATTTTTACTATATCTTTACTTCCTTTTTTTTT
>CABFWO010001933.1:16942-27421 GCA_902155825.1 Timema genevievae
TTTTTTTTTTTTTTTAATTCATAGGAGACCAGGGTTCAATCCCGGTCGGGTGTGCTAAAGGTGGTTTATTCTAAGTGGTTTTCCACTCTCCAAATGTGAGTACACTATCTAAATTCAAGCTTCCTAATCCCTAACACATTAGTGTAATTAGTATATAGGAAGCTGGATTTAGCCCCAATATTGTCCTAGCCCTATTTTCTTTAACTTTTTCCATATACAGTACAACTTAAAGTAGTTTTATAACTTTTATATTTGTCGTATACTTTTATTACTACCATCTTCCTAGTGGATTCAAGTCATATAACTTACTAATGTTAGTTAAAAACAAAGGTTTCTCTAATTAACTAAAATATATTGCCCAGAAAAAAAAAAGCTAGCTTTTAAGTAAAGTTTTCTTATAAAAAATACATGCACTAAGAAACTTTCATATTTTTACATCTGTTACCGTTTCCAGCCTGTGGTTAGTTTTTTATTCAAGCCATATATTTTCCACTACCGGCTTGCTAGGCCTGTCGTAGCTTCCTATGTCTTATAATCTAACTTAAGACTAGGTCAGACACAACATCCAGTACCCCGACCGTTAATTGATCACTGTGAAAGTGTAATCCCACATTTCACCAATGATAAAATTTCTGGCCATACCGGGAATCGAACCTCGAACCCTTAGCTCAGTAAACAGACATGTTACCAGCAAATTTGCACATGTATTCAATAAAGTGAAAAACAAACTCTTGAATTATAAGTTTTATTTACAATATTTATTTAGTATGAGCCAATCTTCTAGAGACGCAACAAAGTACACATTTTTAATCCATGTCTATAATTATTAATGGAAATAACATAAAAACTTGTGTTTAGATCTTGTCAATCAGTTTAACAAGTAATCTTCACTTAATTTTATTTCATAATGGATATCATAAATTGAAAAATAAATTACAACACATTTACAACAAACACAAAAGTTTCTTACAGGTATTTTATACATACATCACATTTAAATGTTCACTGAATACAAGTTTTGAGCTTGTCACAGTTATAAGCTTACTTATTTTTAATCACAGATTTAAAATGTATAGGCATGCCAAATACTTATACTGCACTGAAACGCGGTATCAGTTTTAAGCCCGGCTAGCTGACTAGATGGGAATAAATATCTGTTTAGTTTATTAGATCACTGGTAGGTGGTACCAACTAGGTCCTAAGAATTGCCAACCATTCAAATAATCTGCTGTGGTCTTACATCAATGATAGTGTTAAAAAGATAATGTAAGGATCTTTGCGACATTTGTTTTCCCAAAACTTTCTTTTAACTTTTTCGGGGCCATCTTGTAAAAGTATACGTGGTCATTCCATATTTTAATAAAAAAAACTTGGTGGTAGCTAAATGATAACATTAGAGCGAGAAATAATTGCTTAGAAAAAGTTTATGACATCATGTCAAAATGTGTTAGTTTGTTTATCAGTCTTGCTATCATTACAAACTATTTTATGATTAATTAAACTCGGTGGTTGGTCACATACCCTTTAAAATAAATGTTTGCTTCGCTCTAGCGCGCGTTTAAATTATTACTTGCACTTAATCTTAAAGGGGTTTTCGTCGGTTTTAAGGTTGGCAATACAATACTGTAGCATTATTTTATTTATTATAATCAGTTTGGAATAAAAAAAAATCTAGCCTTAGCATTATTATACAAAATAAATGATAGTGTAAATAGGTTTTGGGGAATTTATTTGCACTGGAAAGTTAAAAAAAAGGGTATGATTCCCTTTAAGGCAGTTGTCCGGAGTCTAACCCGCGCATATTAGCGAGGTATGCCTGTACTTTCTATACTCCTGGGTGTACGCGTACCCCAATTTGGGGAACACTGCACAAGATCATTCAGAGACAACCCTAATCTTGACCCCAGTATATAAACAAACAAACAAAAAGCCACCTAAATAACGTTAAAGTAATTGCAAACCGAGCATAATATCCCCAACTTATTCTCGGCGTTCTCAGGCACGATCAATAAACCCGGCTTCTGGCCGCACCTGCTGTTATGAGTCTCCAGGTGAGCATGCAACAACTGATCATACTCCTCAACGCTCCCAGACCAGTGCAGAGAGGCCGAGCACAGTCGGCAATGGATGACGTCTCCCTGTGCGCTCCGCGACATATATCCCTTTAGGCACACCGGACACACCAAACCCTGGCAAGCGGCCGCCAGCACGGCTTCCAGCATGGCGGCATCTTCGTTCAGCAGAGTCTCGCATTGTTTTAGCACCCATTCCTCTGAAACGACACCCATTAATGTTACATTCATTTTTTAATTTTTTTTTTCCACGATTGAGCGTTTAGAATACGTCTTAAGTAACAGAACTCTATACAGTGTTGAGGGTTTAATAAGGTTCATATTTCAACACCAACTGAGAACTTTATATCATGCCTTAAAATTACTCAAAAATGTCTATAAATTACTGAAAAATAATGCAAAACAAGAAAATATAACCTTAAATCCAAAATGAAAAAATAACCTATAAAATATACATTTCTACAACTAGGGGATCAGTTCACCCGACCAAGATTTGAACCTCGATCCACCTGTCCAGTTCAACAAGAAACTAGCGCGTTAGCTAATTATGCCACTGTAACGGGTTCCAACTTCTTAAAAAAAAAAACCTTCATAATTTACTTTTAGAAGGTGCCATCTTTTTTAACTACATTCAGTGTTTATGTACTCTATCAAGATAAATTATTAACTATTGACAAACAATAGAAGAAAGTACGCCACAGCTCGTATGCTTGGAGGCTGAGTTTATTGTGATCCTACAAGATCTTCTTTTGTTTAGTTTGTGATGACTGTACTCATTGATAAAGGAAGGGGGTGTTATGTAGACTAGTCTCCACTCGGCTGTCAACCAGTCAGGCGGCTGTATTGATAAACAAAGATGAAAGAACAGTTATGAATTATGCTAAGCTAAAAGAGATTGAATGCTAAGAGTTGCTTCTTGCTTGTCATGCAGAAAATGAGTGGGAATTGAGAAATAGTGTCATTATTTCTTCTAGAGACTACCCTAATAAACATTTTATCTCGGCATGGGCCATGAGTGAAGATAGCAAAATATTTGTTTCTTTCGATACCAATTTGATACCGGAGTGCGAGTACTAATATCGGTAAAAATATCAGGGAGAAAATAAGTATCAAGTAAAAAAAATACTAGTATCGAAAGGGAAAAAAAAACGATATTAGTAAAGTATCAATACTTTTTTTCACATCTTTAGGCCTAGGTAAGTTAGGCACAATTAGCTTCAAGGTGCAATCCTATTTTCACACAAAGAAACTATGATATATTCCCAAAGATAAATCAAAAATCGGATATTTATTTAGTGTTGGATTAAAATATAATACCTTTCATAACTATGTAATATATGTATTAAATATAATTTACAAAATGTTATAATTTAAATTGATTAAGTGAATTATGGTATCACAATAATTCATGTGGACTAATTAAATTTTTTTTGTGACAACTAATTTGTGATTAAAATAACTAAAGAAATTTTTTTTAAATGAACATAAAATGTGAGTTTTAACTTCTTTTTTTTTTTTACTTTTTTTGCCAGAGCTTTGTAATTGTCAAATCTGGAATTTTACTTTTGAAATGAAGTCAAAGCGAACAAATAGTCAAAGCAAAGTCAAATTTTTCGAAGCTTCACAGACCCCTACTACTTACCCACTTCAGTGGCCGAATAGTCTAAGGTGTCACTCTCGTGTTATAGACTGGCCTGATTATGGCGGGGAGATCTAGGTTTGAATCCAGGTCGGGTCCGCTGAAGGTGATTTTTCCCGAATGGTTACCCACCCACTCTAAAACTGTCCCAGGCCATAGGCTGGAAACAATAATGGGTGTAAAGGTTGGCCGCTCTCTTTCCACACAAATGTAGGTACATTTTCTTTCAAATAAATATATATATTCCTCCTCCCAACCTCATTAGTATAATTAATATGAATGTGTACAACCTAAATGTATACCTACTAAGACGTAGTGTTAAAAAAAATTGTAGCCTATGGATTGTATAACAGCCCACATTGAGTTAAAGGTCCTCTAGGGCATATTTAAAATTTAATCTCAGAAATATTTGTTAACTACACACTACCTACCGGTAATGTAAATGTAATTACACCGTAGGAGCCTAATTGCCTATTTATAAGTTGAAACATCGTAACGTCAGTATCGGTACCTTCTTCTGATAAAGTTTCCTTCTCAATATCTTCCATCGTTTTGAAAGTTAGCTCAATATCTCTGACATCTAATCTCTCGTCACTCAGTAGAAACGTCTCCTCCTCGTCGGCGTTCAAACATATGGTACGTATCATCGACGCGTATGAAACCTCCTCTTGCATTCTCGCCTTTTCGTCTTTTGTCAGATGCGTAGGATTCTGTTCGAAGTAACTGTCCTCGAGTTGGCGCCTATTGTCATGAGTCTTGTCGCGGCTCACTCGTATTCTTTGTCGGACGTGCTGGAAATAGCAAATCGGTGTTTGGGTTATATATACATATATTTAGAGTAAGTGTACTTGTAAATTTGCCAGGAGGTGCTGTGCAAGACTATTTAAGAAAAACCACCCTCAGTCCACTCGACAGGGATCCAAACCCTGACCCTCCCATTGTTATTAGTCCAGTCTATTGCGGGAGGGATGCCTTAGACCAGGGCTATTCAATTAGTTATCCAAGCAGGTCACTCCAAAAAATCATATTTAGTGGACCAGACATTTAATTCAATCTGACAGTAATTTGTAACATTATATTATACTTTTGTAGGTTAAAAGTGGCGGGGGGTGGGGGGATTAAAGGAGTTAAAGGTAATTTGATATTATATATAATAGGAGTGGTTGGGAATATAAATATATAGGCTACTTATTAGGCCACTCAGCATTAAAATGATGATTTTCATCAAACTTACTTTTCTTACTACTCAAAGTCAAAAGTGCCATTCTAGAAAATTTACAATAATACTATGCCTAATTACAGGAGCACTCCATTATTACTACTTAAATTTAAATAACGCATGAACAATAAGCAAGGCAAATATCAACTTGTGAGAAATCGGCTACCGTTGGGTGGAGGGGAGAAGAGGTATGAGTTACTCTCAGACACCCTGTTGCCCGGCCGCCTGCTTTGTTCAAGGTCAAAAGCAAGAATATTTTATATAGTTCAGTCGTTATGTGGTGGTGCTTGTAGGGAGAGATATCGGGTTTAAATTGGGGGACGCACGCCACTGAAGGGTAAGCTCGCACTCCCTTGTAAACACACAATGTCGGTGGCGCCAAGGACCGAGTAACACTGGGCTTGTAGCTTCCCCCAACACTGATAAGAGACTGAAAATCTCTCTCGCTGTTCAAGGTCAGGTGCCTCTACATTCCGTCTGGACCATATTACGCATCTCCAGTGATACAATAGTTGGACTTTCCCTCAAAAAAAATAAGAGTATACTTCATTTAAAGTCTACCTTCCTCATTTCTAGCTTAATAGTATAGATTTGTGAATAGCCTGGATGGGTAATTAGACGCAGTGCACAAAAATAAATGAATATTTGATATAATTGTTAAAGTTATAGTTCCCTCTGGATGTATTATGTTGAAGAACACCGTATTTTCATAATAAAGCAATCCACCTTTTTGAATTAACTTGTGTATTTTTCCCGCCTAATTACCTGGTTCCTAGATAAATACCTAGTACTGCCATGTGGGTGAATTCTATGGTGACAGTATTAGATATATTAATAAGTATAGGAGGGCTGTGTTAACAATGTAGGATTTTATATTTTTGTTCTTCTTTAACTTATAATTTAATGGAAAATGTTTGATTTTGACGTTTATGCAACCCAAAACAAAATTTAATAATGAATAATTATACCAATATATAAAGTTAAAAATTAAATCATTAAAGCCGATGAATAATAAACTAAAATTTGAGTGTCATGACAAAACAAATAAAAATTAAATGCCTATATTTGTCAAATTAAATTGAAATGAACAAACTATTCTGTGACAGAACTGTCTTAGTTTGTCCCAGATATGATTTTCTACGCATTTTTTTATACCTTTCGAATAGCTTCTTTCAGTTTTGGTGAGCCATGCTTTAATCTATTAATGGCTTCGTTATTTTTTTCCTCCTTTCCAAATTCACATTTACTTCCCATTTTTGGAGAAGATATAAACACCGCCATTTTTTCGATCAATTTAATTAATCTTTTACAATGAAAGGTTTATTCACTAATGAAAATATAAGTAGTTGCGCTACTATATGAAAGCTAGTATCATGGTTCATCTAACAAACAAAGGCAAGAACCATTTAATAATATTGCAAGTAATAAATTTGGTTTGAAGATCTTTCCTATAGCTATGCTAATTTTAAACATAGATTAATATATTTTTTATTCTCTTAGTTGTCTCTATTTAAAAAATATATGTATGTCTCATAATATTTTAAAAAATACATAAATTATTAATAGTAGTAGCTGTAAATAAAACACACAGCTTAAGTTTTTTGTTAGTAAGCTTCTTACCTCAAGATGTGCTTATAAAATAATCTTTAGATATATAACATGCATGAGGTGAACTAAAATCTAGATAGAACTAGCTCAAGGTAGGGTTCGGTGGCGTGAGTGTGGATATGAACTTTCGAGCTCCTAGTGCCACGGAGTAAGTAAGTAAATATATTAAAATTACGTTTAATCATAGTATCAAAACATATTTCAGATTCATTTTATACTCGGTAATCTAAAAACAACTTCTGTCTCTAAATACATGGTTTACATTAGGAGGGAAATCCAGCAACACCGACCTTGGTGATACTGGAGAAGAAATTGCTTAGATAGAACACTAAAAATCACACACACATTTTGAAGGACAAGCTTTTATTGTCACAGATAGCTTCATCTGGTCAAGAGCGTAGACTGTCTACTCTCTTGACCTGATAAGTGTGCTGGTTATCCCTTCTAACTTAAACCATGAGTTAGCCTAGTGCTATATTCCAAATAACCATCTATAAGTTCAGTAATTTCAGATGGCATGTCAATTTTATTTTAAAACTTACTTACCAGTACTAAACTTACGTTATAATTAGAAGCCATTATTCGGCATACTCTATCAACAAAGTCCAAATTTAATTATTTTTGTTTTTAAAATGTATTAATGGGACACATACAAAATATATTTTAATTTGGTTGTTTTTGTGAACCTCTGTTATTTAAGTGAAGAAAGAGCTGGGAGGAGCAGATAACAAAGTGTTCAAGTGAGAGGAGAAGAATGGATGCAATTAATGGAGGGAGAATGGTGAAAGGATTGGGAAAATGGAGGCATTTTACTAAAGTGACTTGGCCACAGGCTGGAAACAGTTGGCGATGATGAGGTTGTGTAAATGTTCCAATTTTGATTTGTAAATTTATATTATGGAGGAAAAAATGTAGCCACTAAATATGCCATCTATCTAGCCAAACGAGCTTGTAACGTTTACTTTTGTTTAGGAAGGCCTGGATTTTGCTACTAAAATTATAAACTAAATTAAGTAATTATATTCCCCTTAGTACATTTTTCGTCTTTCAAGCGGAAATAATCAACTGTTTTTGCAATACTACCAAAACAGTCAGCGAACATAATTTTAAAGCTTTCTGAACCAACCTTCATTTACACCACATGAAGCAGGTGGAATGAAAATATTATTGTGAAGCATTTCGTGAAGAAATCGTAGTAAACTTTGTTTGTTGAAATAATTTTTGTGATCGAATTTCGCCAATGTAACATTAGCCATGGCTGGCGTTTTTGACATAGATATTGACAATCCAGATGTTAATCAGGATGACTCAGATGATGATGCTATTGACTTGGAAGAGGTAAAATAGGCTATTAAAATCATGAAATTATAACAGATGCTTCTTTAGGTTATTTTGAGAATTACTTCCTGCTTCTGTAAATTTCAATATTATGGTTTTCATTATTCTGAAACCTTAGAAATCTTTTTTTTTTTCTTTTTCTTTTGATGCATCTTATTTATATGTTATGATTGTGAAGAAAATTTGAGTGGCTATTTTTGTTTTTCTAGGGCGATTATGATCAAGATCCTAATGTGAATGCCATAATTGAGTGAGTAAAACCTTAAATTTTGTTTAAATAGAAATGAAAGTTTCCTTTCTCTTAATATAAGTAATTAGCAATGATGCTACTTTTCCAATTCAGGTAGCATCAAGGTAGCCTGCACTGATAAACCATAATTATAATTACATTATGTAACATACCATTACTCATCAAGTTATCACTAATGTTCTTCATGTTTATAGACCTATATGTGTGCTATTTTACAATTATATACGCAATTATTATAAAACTGAACCTATTAGACTTACTGTGTAAGCCATGTTGTGCAGTATTATTTATAAAGAATCAACTTTAATTCCCCAATACAAAGAGTAGAGAAGTTGGGGTCTAGAATGCAAATAAATTAAAAATAAATATAAATATTGTCACGAAAATAACACTACCTGACAACGTTCTAAATTACAATTGATAGATTAAAGGGAAATATGTTAAAATATTTTATTTTGATTGATTTAAGTTATAATATAATTAATTTGTGAGCAGACTAAAATACTGTTACCATATCGTATTCACACCATGCTGGTTACCACTTTTTTCTGCGCTGTACACACTTTAAACATAATATAATTATTAAGCTTATAAAATTTAAGAAGTAATTTATGTGATATGAATAGGTAAGTTTTCGCGATTGACGTGGCTATGTTCTGGTATAGGGTGTTATCGACCAATTGGTTCTGACTAATTTGAAGTGCGAAAACGATTTTATAGTTGGTCATTCTTAAACAAAAATGGTGACGGAGCGAGATTTTATTCAACATATAGTGGATATAAGTGAATTAGAATGTAATAACACTGACATTTTATCCATAGGGTTAATTGAACAATCTATCAAATCTAACACACACCAAAATTCACGCTTGCTTTTATCCACAAAACTTTGTGACGTCCATTTTCGACATACTTTAAACAGTGAACAGTGGATTCATTTTGTACAATGATGATGATTTTCATAGCAGGCCCAGTCATTTTTGAATTACTAGGAACACTTTTAACTGTCTACTAAGTTTATTAGAATCTGACATTGATTTAATTAAATTTTAATAACCCGCCTCGGTGGCGTAGTTGGCTAACGCACCAGTCGTGTTGAGTCAGACCACCGAGGACGGGGAGATCAAGGTTCGAATCTCGGTCGGGTGAACTGGGGGTGGTTTTTCCTAAATGGTTTTCCACTCTCCACGCAAATGCGGGTTCACTTCCTCTAAATTCAACCTTCCCATTTTCCTAATCCTTTAGTGTAATTAGTACTTAGGCGTATAACCCGAATGGGTAGTAAGACGCGATGCAAAAAATTAAAATTAAAAAGTTTTAATACCGTGGGAATGAACCCTTCGATATTATCGGAAAAATTTTGATCACACTGTGGAACCGATACTTGGCGAAAGACGGATCAATGGTGACATTAGCATGTTGGTTTAAGTGTAGCTAAGTCGTCAGTAAAACATACCATTGAATAATTCACACAAATACACAATTTATTTGTTTTTAAAAATCCAAAAACTTAACTGAAAATAACGGATGATATAAGCAGTCCCAAATGATACATTATTAAAAGCTTATGTTATAGTTTTAAATATAAACTATAGACTCTACTTACCGTAAATGTTTTTTTTTAATTACCGTAATATTTTATGTCAATCATCTGATCTAACTAAATAATCTTCCATCTTCACGAAACTACCATATATTCATGAAAATCCATAGTTGAAGTCGTACTAAGTTTAAAATCGGCGCACATATTATCAGCTCATTGGTAGTAACTATACTGTTCAGTTTATTCAAGGAAAGCAATATCAAACCGAGCTCTGGTATTGTCTCGGTCATAAAACATTTTGTTACATTGATACCTGGTCAACCGTGAAAACACGCCTAGTTACTAACTAACCCATCTTGGACTAACATAACCTTGAGATGATTATTTATTTAGGTGGGCATTTATGCTGGCTTGGAGGTTGAGTGTTTCAGGCAGGGCTGTGGAGTCGGTTCACCAAGCCCTTGACTCCTCTATTTTTCTACTCTCATGCCGGGATCACGATCAACTTAACGTTAACTTAAAGTTAACTTAACGTAAAGGACCTCCTCATGTGTTTAGATGGAGGCGATCACGATGCAGTTAACTTAACGTAAGAGATGTCCTGGGAGGTCTTTTACTTTAAGTGAACATTACTTGAAGGGTATCACGTGATCTAGCCAGCCAATCAATATGCAAGTGACGTCAACAGGGTTATTTAGTAATTCATTTGTTGGTATTATGACCAATGTTTACTCTTTTGCGTAAGTTCTAGTGATCAGACATTGAAACAAAATAATTAAACTAAAATAGGAAAGCTAAATTTATCAAAAA
>CABFWO010001933.1:33280-48207 GCA_902155825.1 Timema genevievae
GACGAATCCTGGATAGCTCAGTGGTTAGAGCATTGGCGTACTAAGCCAGAGGTCCCGGGTTCGATTCCCGTGTCCAGGTGTCATTTTTCAATTTTCAGAAAATAATAATAATAATAATAATAAAATAGGGTTGTAGCCGCCTCGGTGTTCGAAAGCTCTAAGGCGTCATTCTGGCAATAGACTGGACTGCCGTTGATGGGGATATGGAGGTTTGAATCTTGTTCGGGTATATAAAGGGTGGTTTTACCTAAATTGTTTGCCACTTACCCTACACACAAATGCTGATACATTTCCTCTGAATCTAAACCTTACTCATCCTTTACATGTAAGTGTAATTAGTAAATATGCTTATATTCCAAACAAGTAGTGTGACCTGTTAAGTGTGTTGATAGCTTGAATTGATGATAACTGATAAGAAGCCATTGATGAATACTAATTTATTTCATATTGAGTTACAGTTTGGAAGAATGTTTAAGATTTTTTTGTTTTTTTTCTTTGTTTCAGCACCCTTTTATAGTGGACCTTATATATGCCTTCCAAACTGGTGGTAAATTATACCTCATCCTAGAGTACCTCAGTGGAGGTGAGCTGTTTATGCACCTAGAAAGAGAGGGCATTTTCCTAGAAGATACAGCTTGGTGAGTTAACTCTCTATTTTTTTAAATTTATTATCATCATCACCACCCGGCTTGATGGCATAGTTATCTGACGCGCTAGTTTTGTGTTGAGCTAGACTGCTGAGGACGGGAATATTGAGGTTCGAATCTTGCTCGGGTGAACTGGATGAGGTTTTTCCTGAATGGTTTTCCAATTTCCCTCCACACAAATGTGGGTTCACTTTGTCTATATTCAACCTTCCCAATTCCTAACCCATTAGCGTAATTAGTACTTAAGCGTATAACCCGAATGAGTAATAAGACACGGTTCTAAGTATTATTATTATTTTAGATTTTTAACGTGCACTTTCTGAACCGACTGATTAAATCGACGCATGATAATTTCTATGAGCGAGAGTGAAAGGGCCTACCAATTTTGTCAGGAAAGATATTTTCACATATGAACCAGTGGTACTTTTACATACTACAATCAACTTGGGACAGGCGGATTTACTTCCCCTCCGAAGGAAGTTGTGCTACGGATTTTCATTGCTCAAGAAAAATCTGTCAACCCCCGCTGGGTTTGAACTCACGAACATCTGGTACTGAGGCGAGCTATTTACCCGGACACCACCGAGGTCGACAACCCTATTAATTAGATATGGGTAGGGACTTTAATTTGTGGTAAATAAAATGATTGGCTTTTGTTAAGTAAAAAGTTGGGTTTCGTTTTCAATAGTAGGTAAATAAAATATTTATATTTTGCTATAATCAGTACAAAATAAACTTTTATTTTAAATAATAAAGATAGTGCAAAAATAAGAAAAATTACAGCAAATTTTTTAAAATACCAAGCAGATAAAATACATACGGTTATAAAAATCGTATAGCTTTCTTAGACATGTTTTTTTTTGTCACAATATGGCCGTTATAGTATCTGGTTCAAACACTTATCCAACCAATGTTCTTTGGTTGAGGGAAATAAACTTACCAGACTAAAGAAACTTTGTTTTTAAAAATGTTATCATAAAATCAACAAAATTGCACATGATTTGAATTTTTAAGTTGGAGTTATAAATTGTGTGAAAATATGGTGTGGTTTTATTCGTTTTGTTTTAGTGCAACCGTCAAATAGTCAGTCACACCCCCTTTTCACTTAGAAACAATTAAGTGAAATTAATCACACTTGAAAAGTTACCACACCTTTCACTTTCTTCGTTAAAATTACTTTCAAATGTAACAACAGTTTTTATGTAGGCTAGTAATTATCAAAATACGTATACATAATTATTCACTTAGCTGACGATTGATTAGTTATCTTGTAAGTATTTGAGAGCTGCACTTCTTTGCCATACACAATTTTTTTCCAACGAGTGTGAAAACAAATAATAATCTAGTATTTTTAGTGTCAATTATATTTTATCATACTAAAATTTGATGCAGTGTGCTAGTTTCTTAAGTGTAATGTTTTATTTTTCTCCTAATAATTGTCATTGCAGTGTTTTTAGTTTTTGCTTTTTCTTTGGACCAAAACTGTTTGATTAATTTAATTAATTTTTTTTCTTTCAGTTTTTATCTCTCTGAAATAATATTAGCTTTGGAGCATCTACATATACAAGGAATTATTTATAGGTAAGTCTATATTTTATGTGTTAAAAGTAATTATAATAAAAATATTGCTAATGAAATCCTTTATTTATTCGTTGAGGTCGTCGTCATCATAATAATCATCAACAACTGTTTCCAGCCTGTGTTGAGTCACTTTAGTAAAATGCCTCCATCTTTCTCTTTCCGACCACCATTCTTCCTCCTCTTAATGTTTTCATTCTTCTCCTCTTCTCTCACTGTTATTTTCTCCTCCCATCTATTTCTTGGTCTTCCTTGTGGTATTTTCCCTATATACTTCATCTCCATTATTCTCGTTGGTATTCTATCCTTTTTCATCCCCATTACATGTCCATACCTTCTCTGTTTTGCTTTCTCTACTATTTCAAGAACTACCTGTACCCCAACTATTTCCTAATCCTGTTTCTCCTCATGACAGCTAACATGCTCCTCACAAACTTAATTCTCATGACCTCCACTTTCCTAGTCTCTCTTACATTCACTGTCCATGTTTCTGGTGCATTTGTGACAAAGGGTACAAAGTACGCCCTGTACAACACTTCAAGGTCATTTATCTCCTCCATAGCATGTTGAGGTACTTTATATTATGTCTGTAGTAAGGCAGCATGCAGGAAATATGTACAGGAACAAATAAAAATAACCAAAGCTGAGTTTAAAGCTACTTAGACTTAGGGGCTGTTTATTGGAGGGTTCAACTTTACCACCACTTTTTTTTTCTTTTTAATGTTTTGACATTATCATTTTTTATAAGGAAATATTGTCATAATGAATTAGATTTGTTTAAAAGATATATGTTATTTATTTTTAGTTAACCCTCATAAGGGCATAAAACAATGTAATTTTTTTTTTAATTCACAAATTTTCTGGACAAAAATGATCAAGATGAGATATTTGTTTGTCGTACGTGCCGTTAGTAAGTAATATTTTGTCAGAAATACATAAATTAATGTGAGCAGCCACTAAGGTGGCCGATACTCTCGCAGTAGACTAGACTGTCATTGACAGGGAGATCTAGGTTTGAATCTCGGTCGGGTGTACTTAGAGTGGTTTTTCCAAAATGGTTTTCCACTCCCTCCACGCTAATGTGGGTACACCTCCTCTAAATATAACCTTCTTAATCCTCAAAACCATTAGCGCAATTAGTACTTAAGCGTATAACCCAAACAGGTAGTAAGACGCGGTGTTAAAAAAAAGTTGTAAGCTATCTCTTTTTATAGATCTTACCAGGACTACAATATATTGAGCCAAGATTTTTTTTTATCGTAACAGTTTTTTGAGGCTCTGGGGCACCAGCCCTTGTCACCCTCCCTTAAATTTGTGCCTGAAAGGAGCAAACCGTGCATGTTTTTTAATGTTTAGCCACTGTTCAGAGCTCTGGTGGACAAGTAGTCACATTGTAATCCGGGTGTCTACTGGGTCTTGAACGTCACAAAAAAAGTTTACACAAGTCCCTGAAAAGTCACGAATTTTCAATATCTTGGTCATAAAGTCACGAAAATATTTTTGTTTGAATTTCCCGCACATTGTAACAACGCAAACGCTTTGAAAGTCTCGCCACCCGCTTACCCATGATGCCACACGCTAGCCTCAAGTTGCCTGATTGTTTTTATCGTGATACCAAGTACAAGGTTAACGTTCGCCATCTGGTTAAAGTTTAATGTTGTGTGTGAGTGTATAGTGTCTATATATACATTATTATAATGCTCGACTGTTTACCAAAGGAATTTTGTAGGTAAAAAAAGGGTCGCAAAAAAGTCACTCATTTTTGTTTCTCCAACTCAGTAGATACCCTGGTAATGTGTGCGTTTCTCACGCCACATTTTCCCGTTAAGAGCTTGTCTAACCACCACGATAACACCAAACTTATGTAGGTTATACGTCTCGAACCAGCCATTGCATTGTTGTGTCTTTCTGCAATCTACACTAGAAACTACTGGACTGAGACAAAGGACACCCTTTTAGGATATTTTCAAAATTACAACAACATTGAAATAATATTATTCTAAAACTCGCTCCGGTGGCTGCATGGTCTAAGGCGTCACACTCTTCATAGAGTCGACTGTTGATGATGGAGAGATCAAGGTTTGAATCTCGGTTGGGTTTACCGAGGGTGCTTTTTTTTTTCTCTTAAATGATTTTCCACTCTAACTCCACATAAATGAGGATACACTTCCTCTAAATTCAACCTTACTCATCCCTAACTCATTAGCATAATTAGTACTAATTAGTAAATTAGTACTTATATGTATAACCTTAACCGATGGTAAAACTCAATGCTGAAAAAATTGTACAGGGTTTATAAATGGTTTTGTAAATTATCATTAGAAAATATCCTTTCCCCAGAAATGATTTGTTTAAACTTTAACATGTGATTGGTTTGTGTGTTTGCAGGGATTTAAAGCCAGAAAATATACTTCTGGATGCACATGGTCATGTAAAACTAACAGATTTTGGTCTGTGCAAAGAACATATTCAAGAAGGAATAGTTACGCATACATTTTGTGGGACTATCGAATACATGTAAGTATGGGTTTGCGCCTTAAAGGGTTTTGTGTCGGCCGGGTGCGATTAATAAACATACGCCCGATCCGGTCCAATACAAATAATATACAGTGGAACATGACTTATTCTATCTTCCTTAATTCGAAATCGTCTTTGATTCAATTTTTTCGTCCGGTCCCATGAATTTTGTATTAAAACAATGTTAAAAAATCGTGGATGATTCGAATTTTGTTTTGGTTAACTCGAACTTTTCGTAGGTTGTAATGTACTGTGCAGTATTGTTTTACTACTTCTAGTTGCGGCGCCGTGTTGTTCTATTTTTGGAAACGGGGGAAGCGACTTTGGAATGCGGTCAGTACCCTTCTTCACGCCCCTCCCCCTCCCACCCATACGTCTTTGTTTACACGTACAATTCTGTACTCCTTTGTTCAAGGTCGAACCTCTCAAGCTATTACGTGTGCTGTTCTTAGTTATTTCGGTTGTAACGATATTCTTGTGACGTGCGAGTTTATTTTGTTGTTTTGTGTTTGTTTAGTTTTTAGTTTTGTTTAGTACATATTGTACAGTAGTGTGTGCGCGCGCATGTGTGTGTGCACGCACGTGTGTGTGTCGTGATGTCACTGTCCGAGCCACAGTCCTAGCCACAGTCCTATAAATCATTAACTTTGGCCGAAAAAGTAGCTGTGATAAAGGAAGTAGAAAAGGAAATTCTTTTTAAGAAACTTATTTGATTTGAATTTTCTGATAGTTCGAATTTTTTCCTGGTCCTTTCAAGTTCAAATTATCCAGGTTCCACTGTCAATATATTTCATAAGGGAAGATTCTTTCTCGGGGAGCTTAAAATATTATAAAATAGGCCTGAATCGTTATTAGGAAATTGCTTAACCCTGTGTAGATCCAAGAGTTTCAATTTTGAATCTAATTTTTCTTTTCTTACTAACTCGAATCGGATATTTCATAACAAAAATGGTTTTGGATCCAAATCAAATATGTTTTTGAAATGTTTTTAGACTCAAGTAGAATATAGGGTTAATATATATATAATGCTGGTAAACTGTGTCCAAACAAAGACTAGATTTTAGATTTTAAATATTACAAAATACACGAGTCTTTAGTGGGTCAAATCAAATAATGGATCAGTGCTATTTTCTTTAAATAGCTTAATTATTCATTCGCTAGTTCTGACACACTATTTTATTTTTATTTATTTTTAATTAAAACCATTGATGGTATATGATGTGATTAATGTGATTTAAAAAAAACTTGTTTTATGTTTCAATGATTCAAGTGTTTTATTTCAATATTTCAAAATAATTCACTTAAATTTTCCTAAACACATATATTACTTTTGTATTTATTCTGGTTTATATTAAATATTCAAGAAACAGTAGTTATTTAGTGTATTCGATTTAGAAACATGTTCTTACATTTACATTTTACAAGACCAACTTAAATTTATTTTAATAGTTGTACTAGTTAACTAGTATGAAAATATAAACGATATGGGTGGGCTTAGGTTGGTTGGCACACCGAGCGACTTTGCAATATTACTTCGGCACAACACTACCCTTAAGGTTGCCAACCCCTGGGGTATGTTCTAATTAGAGTAGGGTTGAATTTTACATTTTTACCATTTTTTACCATTTTTTACCATTTTACATATTTGAATATACAATTTTACTTTTGACTCTGAATCTGAACTTGAATTTTGGGGAAAAAAATTATGAACATATTGAGAACTGTAAATATAACATAATAATATAAAATATAAGTAGTATCTAAATGTTAGTACTCTTTCTTATAATCCATTCATTAAAACATTCATACATTCAGTTAAGTGTTAAATTACTGGTCTGGTGTCTGGTTGTTGAGTTCAACTCAAAATTATATGTGGTTCTGAACCACCAATAAGCAATATTAGAACTCTAAAACAAATTTAACTTGAAAAATGTAAAAAAAAAAAAATCTTTAAGGATTTGTGTTTCGAATCCAAGATTTTCCCCATTCCTTGAATATCCTTAAGGATTTGAGGAAGAATATTTGAGGATTACTTCCCTAGCCATAATAATGTTGTTTAAATAAAAACCTTGCTCCCCTTGACATAGGTAGTGATAAGAATTCTTCATTATAAATCTCATATTGTTTGATCCCAATAAAAATGGGGTGTATCCATAAAGGCTTTGATTATAATATTCACGTATTAACATATCTGGTCTACAGCAGACTCGGCGCGCTAGTGACACACTCAACCACCAAGCGCTGTAATAGACAAGTGAGTGTGAGAATAAAGCTGGAACTCCTTTTGTTTTTATTTTAACTCATTTGATAATCTCCTTAATTTTTTAGGAAAAAAATCAAACTGATATGGAGGTAATCGAATAGATTGAAAAAATAATACCTGGACAATGGAATTTAACCCGGGACCCTTAGCTCAGTAGACAGACACGCTACCGACTGTGCCAAGGTGTTGGAATAGTCATTCTTCACTCATATTTTAAAACAAAATCTGTGGAGAATTACCCCAGAGCACAGGACAATCACTGGGTAGCTCAGTGGCAGATCATTGGCGTGCTAAGCTTAAGTATATCCAGGTGTCATTTTTCAATTTATTCGACTATGATCGATATATGTCTCAATTCCGTATTATAATAATTTATCCCCCAAGCCTCGCCCTTAATAGTACGCCTAAAGTGCGAGTCGATACTAAATACAGGACGACACCTGCCTAGACCAAAATGGAATGGGCCAGTTTCTTATGTGAAACTGGCCCATTCCATTCAATTTCAGGTAGGTGACGTCTTGTATTTAGTATAGCGCCGCACTTGAGGCGTACTAAATCTGACTATCAAACTGGCCCTTAACTCTAAAGTGTTACTGTCTTCCATCTTGAAGTGCAAGTGCTAAAATTTTTGGATACCTCGAATGCATCTGTCCCATTAGATTCTTTTAAAATTTTCCTGTCTCGTATGTCTATTGGTTGTCGCACGGGGTATTGTGATATGGAAGGTGTTGTGTGTCTGGACAGGGCGCCCGAAATCCTGATGAGGAGTGGGCACGGGAAGGCGGTGGATTGGTGGTCACTTGGTGCCTTGATGTACGACATGCTGACTGGAGCGGTGAGTAAAAACCTTAAGTTTAGTTCAAATAGATCTAAATAAAATAATTAGGGATTTCATACTTGATACTCTTGATTATTAGCTCTCAAATCTTAGTAAATGTACACGGGACATTATTTCGGAACATTTCGTTTTAAAATAGTTATTTTTCAACTTTGTTTTATTTTTAAAATATGGTAAAATGGGTTTTATGGTATTTTAATTCCATTGTTTTCAAAAGTATAGTACAGAAAAAAAGAAAACTTCATCACAAAGCTAGATGTTATCTGGAGGTTAAGATGTCTGGTTCTAGCTGTATTACCTACCTAATTTAGGTGTTACCTGGGGGTGAGAGCTCGCTGTAAACATGTTTATAGATGCTGTTGGTATGTAACTGCAAAAGGCAGAATAATATGTTCTTTTTTTTAATTTTCAGCCGCCATTTACTGCGGAGAATAGGAAAAAAACAATAGAGAAAATCTTGAAAGGGAAGTTAAATTTACCTCCATATCTGACTCCGGATGCGCGAGATCTCATCAGGAAATTACTCAAGGTACGGCTATTTAGTGATAAATAAAATGATAGAATATTAGGAAAATGGTAGAGCACAAATAAAAGTAACAACACTGACACATATTTACTTTTATACTCTACCATTTTCCTAATATTCTATCATTTTATTTATCACTAAATGTTTTTGCTCAATGCACTTTTTTCATATATAATATTTCAAGGTACGGCTAGTAAACCTCAATATCCTCTCTTGCTTGACGGCTCGGTTAGTCCTTCCATACTACATGAATTATTACCTTTAGGACACACTAACTCTCTGATTCTTAATCTCACATCAATTCTTCGTGTGTACGATGAAAATTCCAGGAAATTAAGGAATAAAGTTCTCAATTATCTTGCCAGAATATTTTTCGGTTTCTCTACAGTAACACTAAAAAATATACGGCCTAGTGTTCTATCTAAACAATTTCTACTCCAGTATCACCAAGGTAAGTGTTTTTTGGCTATTTATCCCTTATAATCTAAACCATGATTTATTATCTATTCCGAATAACCTCTACAGTAAGTAGAGTTTGCTTCAAATTATTGCGATAGTAGATTTCACACACTTATTGTGATACATTTGACAAATAAACAGATTGATTTATATTTAGTGTTGCCAAACATTTATATAGAACTAGAACTGTTTTGATGCGTTAATGCATTTTTTAAATAAAGATTCAGGGATTTGTAGATTTAAAATAAGTTATTTGTTTCAGATTTGAGAAAAAATTACAATTGGTTAATCACTGAAGCTGGTTCTAGAGCTGGGTCAAATCCACTATTTTACAAATTTGAATCTTTTATTTGACTTACGAATCCCCATAATCCGATTCTTGGGAAAAAGTTCAAAACAAAAGAAGAAATTAAATAGCCAAAGCTATTATTTATGCTTTTAGTGAGGATTACTCCATCTAGATATCATATTCTGAAAATTGAAAAATTACAACTGGACACGGGTTCGATTCCTGTGTCCAGGTGTCATTTTTTAATTTTTAGAAAAGAAGAAATATAAATATAATGGAATGGTAAAAATAGAAATAGTAACTAAAAATTTTAATGTATTTTGCTCAAATATCATTCATTAAGCTAAGTGTTAAATTTATGGTTTGGGGTCTGGCTGTTAAGTTTTTCCTATAACTATAATGAGATATATTTAATTATAATAAGGTATATATAAGCCATAAAATAAATTACAATTAGAAATTTAAAAAAACACAATAGTTGTAAGTTATTTGAGTTTCGAATCTGTTTTCTCGAATCCTTGAATCTTGAGTATCCTTAAGGATGCGAGGGCTTAAGGATTATAGGGTCCCATCACTGGTTTATTCCTTCGTTTCTCGTCTATGTTTGTTGTGCTTGTAATTACTTGTTTATTTTATTTTCTCAGAGACAAGTCAGTCAAAGATTAGGGTCGGCTTTGGGAGATGGAGAAGCTATCAAAGTCCATCCGTTCTTCAAGCATATAAGCTGGGCTGATGTTGTTAGTAGGAAATTGGAACCGCCTTTTAAACCTTCGCTGGTAAGTTTCTAATGTATGTTTGATTTCTTATCTGTGCGCCGTACATTTAGATTAAATCATCATCATGAACTGTTAACGAGTATGTGGCTGGGTCAGTTTAGTAAAAAATGGCTCTATCTCCTTCTTTACTTCTACCATTTTTCCTGCTTTATTAGCTTCCATTATTTTTTCATTTGAATACTTACTGTTATCTATTCCTTTATTCCTTGTAGTATAAGAGTATTACATATTCCGTGGGATTTTATATGAAGGGAAATAATCACACTCTGTGGGATCTTGTGTTTTTATGGTATCAGATGGCGTGGTACAGGAGGTTTTCTGTAATATCGTCCAGTATGGGATTTATGGCGTCGCTAATGGCCGCTGTAATAGAGGTAGATGTATTAAACCGAGTATATTTTCTCCCAAAGTGCTATTATGAAAAAAAATTCAGATTAAGTTTTCTACTTAAGGCGATTGGCCCTTTTCATTTGGCGTGAAAATGCATAGCCATGGGAACAAATGGTTATCTTCAAGAATTTTTATTGTTTTGCAATATTTTTTTTCGGAAACGGTTTCTTCAAGAATAGAAGCGTGTTTATTAAGTTATACTTTTTTATACACACATCCTCTATAATTTTAACAGTGATCAAATATTGATAAAATAGAAAATTGCCAGCTTCATAACAAAAAAATAAGAAAATATAACAATTAATAAACATCTGTACATTATCTTAGAAGGGGTGTTGAAAATATTAACATAAAAATTTCACTCGTTCTTTAGAAAACTGATATTTCAAAATGTAATATTTCTCTGCAAGACCTGTCCGGTAGCTAGCGTCATCTATGGTTTACGTCACTCCTCGGTTCTTGTTGGTGCGGAAGGATACTTTGGTCGGTTGCGAAGCCACGCCACGCCACGCCTTTCACCCTCCCGCCGAACCATCTCACAAAATAGGTTTTAGACTTGCACTCGACAGGGCCAAGGGCCTTAACATAAAACCAGAGGTTTTTTTTTAAGCAATTCTCAGATATCTTCACTCATTCGGCTCAGGAGCTATAGACATTCAAACTTAACGCACCATTTGTTTTTAACGCATTTTGTCCTAACAAATATTAAATAAAAAGTAAAGATTCTGCCCTTACTGAGTTTATTTACAACTGCTTTATATTCGAAAACACTTTTACTGATAAAAAAAATACATTTTCAATATGCTTTTGTTAAATTTAAACTATACAATGATAGAACAAGCGATAAGAGGAAATAGAAGGAGACACCCTTGTAGGATGAAAGGGTGAAGGAGGAAGTGGAGGAGAAGAATGTAGCATTCAGAAGGAGTTTTAAATATAGGAATGAGGAAACAGAGGAAGAATTTAGGAGGAAGAAGAAGGAGTGATAGAGGAAGCCAAGAAGGATTGGATGCAAAAATGGACAGAAAAGCTGTTACAGGATGTGGAAGTAAGTAAGAAGGTGTTTATAAAGACGGCTAAGAAACAGGAGAGAGAAAAGACAAGAATTTAGAATGATGGGTGAAGAAGGCAGAACATCAAAGACAGGAGAGGAAGAAAAAAATAACTATGGTTGAGATATTTGGAGAAGATGTTAAATCCGGTAGAGGAAAGTGATGATAGTGGAACAGAGGAGCAGGGAGAAATAGCAGAAGAGGAAGAAAGATGTTCCACTTGGAAAGAGGAGGAGGAGGCCGCACTAAAGAGGACGGAACAAGGAAAAGCACTGAGTGTTGATGAACTGACAGTGAAAATGATAATAGCTGAAGGTCCGGGGTTCAATCCTCGGTCCCGGCACAGATTTATCTGATTGCCAAACCCCTTCCTTCACCTCTTACAAGATGTGTATTAATCACAACTTGTGAATGTGAGGAATGCCAGGCCTCCACCGTGGTTCGGATCCCGTGTTAAACTGTAGGTCCTCCATTTCATCTCACAATCACTCTACCATTACACATTAGCGTAAGTGCGTGTAACCCGAACGGGTAGTAAGATGCGGTGCTAATAATAATAATATAATGGTTATACAGGGTGCTGAGGGTGATTTGGAAGGAGAACAAGGTTTCCGAATACTGGAAAAAAGGAGTTAGAATATCTATTTTCAAGAAAGGATACAGGAATAGGTCTACAAACTATCGGCGGATTACGCTGATGTGCCACTGTACAAAAATATACGGGGGGAAAAAAAAATTAAATAAAGGTGGAGAGAGGAACAGCACAGATTTAGGGAACATAGTTCTACGATATACTTAATCTTTGCCATACGACAGCCGATGGAAAGAAGGTATGAATATGGGAAGGACTTGGTAAATGGTATTTATGGATGTGGGGAAGGTAAATGATTGTGTGGATAGGAACAAAACTTACTTCCTTTCTCTTCCTTCGCTTCTTTCTTAATGAATATTTAACTTTAAGTATTAAATATTTTATTTACAAAATGTTATTTCTGCAAACATAACTAACATATTTCGTTTCAAGCAGATAAATGGAGTATTTTCATAACATGTGATTATTATTTTATATTTCTCTACATTGAACATTAATTTTTTATATAAATGATAGCACTAAATGAGAAGGTTTTTTTTTATATAAATGTGTGTTTTGGGTTAAAATATTTTTTTGGCGAAGCTTGGTAATTGTCGAATCTGGAATTTTATTTGCGAATTGAAATCAAAGCTGACTGATATTCAAAAGTTTTCAAAGTTTCCTACACTCCAAGATTCAACCGATAACTCTACCTGACTCAATCGGAGCTAAACACTCTTGGGATTGGTTGGTTGGTTATTCAATAATCTGTACTGACCGACAGGTCTGACGAATGTTTGAAAAAGAGAAACATTGAGAGTTTTAATAATAAAAGAGAATGTATGACTCAATGTATGGATGTTGTTGAAATGAAGGGAGTTTGCAAGGATAGGGAATTAGGATAGATTAAGAATGGAGTTGTTGTTTTTTGAGCTATACGCACAGTTTCTTGCCTACCTCATAAGGGAACGGCGTGATTAGGTATATATATGTGTGTGTGTGTGTGTGGGTTGTATATATGTATATGTGTTTTTTGTGTTTGTGTATATATGTATATGTGTTTAGGTCTGAGTGATTGTCGAAAATTGGTTAATTTGTAGCATTCGGGTCAGATGGATTTATAAAAGGGGACTTTGTGTCTGTTTTAGTGTAATATAAATCTTGCTAAACTCACAACCATCCGCCCTGTTAATATTTTTCAGTCCAGTGAAGATGATGTCTCTCAATTTGACACAAAGTTCACGAAACAAACACCCATAGACTCTCCGGATGAGTCGACGCTGAGCGAGAGTGCCAACATGGTGTTTCAAGTAAGCTTGTTCAAGCTCATGAATTAAAATAGATTTGTCTGGGCAAGTCCGACACCTTAGCTCAGTCGATAGCGTGTCCGCCTACTTAGCTTTTGAGGGTCCCGGGTTCGATTCGCTGGCATGGTCGAAGATTTATCATTAGTGAATTAAAGCCTCTATGGGGGATTCTAGTGTTCAAAAATCTAGCAGAAATTTAAGAATTTGATAGCATACATCTTGGAAAGAGTTAATTTCTCATCTCCCACCACCGGCTTTCTAGGCCTGTCGTAGCTTCATTTGCCTTATAATCTAACTTAAGACTAGGACAGGCACAATATCCAGTCCCCGGACGTTAATTTATCAATGTGAAAGGGTAAATCCATATTTTCATCAACGATAAAATTTTTGACCATGCCGAGAATCGAACCCGGGACCCTTAGCTTAGTAAGCAGACACGCTACCGACTGAGTAAAGGTGTTGGATCGAAATATACAATAAATATTATCTAAATATTTTACTCAAACACATGAGTTAATTATTATTTAATAGCCTTATTGGTTTATACATATATTTTGTAATTTAGCCTTGTCAAATTAAAATTAAATATTTTTAAAAGTAAATCGATCATAACTTATTCCTACATTGTTTACTTTATTTAAAGATATATGTGTCAGCCAATTAAGGGTTCCTCAAGATTTCACAAAATATTCTAAGGGCTGCGTCAAACAAAACTGGTTGGGAATCCCTGCTTTTGCGATACACTTAACCAGATTTGGGAAACACTGCCCAAGAGCATCATGGATTAATTGTTCTTTGAAGAAATTAATCATATATATTTGTTTTTTAATCAGGGCTTCACTTACGTCGCCCCGTCGGTTTTAGAAGAGATGTACAAGCCGCCGCGTATAGTGAAAGCCCGTTCTCCGAGAAAGTCTGCCTTCCCGCCTCCGAGTATGCGCAACCCGTTTAGCCCCCGGCACCACTTATCACCGGCGGGCTTTGCGTTTAGCCACCACACCCGTGACTTCCCCATGGGGACCCCTCTTGGGGCCAGCTGTCAAGAAGAAATGATGGAGGTCCAAGTTCAAGGACTACCCCACGTATAGTAAGTGTCATGTATAGACGGTTGGTAAGTTCGGAACTACTTTTTGTGGAAAGAATCTCTTTGATTAAAATAAGTATTACTTACACCTTTGGCTGTGTGTTTTTTCAAAGTCAAATTTAAATTCTACGTGCATGTGCGAGTATCAAAAGTTTGAGAGTGAGACAGTAAATAAATAAGTTCATTATCTCGTCTGTACTAACATTACCTTCTTTCAAATTTTGTAAGTTTCAAAACTACTAAAATACTCTTGTATGATTTAAAAAAATAATATGTGACTTTTTAATAAGAGTTTCATCCAACTGTGCTTAGAAAACCTAAAACCTAGATTTGAACCCTAATCATCCACCCTTACATCCTGACCGCTTTACAAATGAGCTATCAGTTGTTGTTTTATCCACTATATCAACCATAGGATTCTGCAAAGCTTCGATAATATATCAATTTGAGTTTTCTATTAGTCGATATAATAATTCAAACCAAACTAGAATAAAATTGATATGTTTGTAGGCAGTCGCAAAGCCCACAATGGACCTCAAAATATGTTAATACATATTTTAAATACTAGTTCTTGTAAAGTAAATGCTTATTAAATAATACCACATTGACCGAAAAATAAGCCTCACTTCC
>CABFWO010001933.1:70225-92725 GCA_902155825.1 Timema genevievae
GGGGGGGGGGGGGGTGTATGCCGCTGGAGGGGAAGGGCTCACGCCCCCCAGTACAGACTTGTAAACAACCAGCACACGATGTTGGTAGTGGGACCAAGTAGTACCGGGATACTCGCTTCCCCCACCGCTGAAACGTGACTGAAAACCTGTTTTGAACGTTCAAGAACGTTTCACCACTTGCCGATCGACCTCTACACGGCTCTTTGTTAACAAACTCATACAAATCTTTAATGGCATTATTGGATAAAAATCTGCGCCATCTTTGTTTTACAACCCTGTAAAGGGATTTCCACATTTTGAAATAGAAAAGAACATTCAGGATAAAAAAAGTTCAAATACAAACAAAATATAAAATTATATCGGTTTAGAATAAGCGTGACATAATTGGTTATTTGCCTGCACCCTTCAAGTATAAATTTTGTTACCATTTTTTTTTATATATAAATGTACGAATTAGTACAGTTTATATCCAAGTATGTAGTAAGTTTTACTGTTAAATTTGTTTTTATGTTTATATTATGTTCCTTAGAATAATTATTATTTTCTTGTTTTTACTAAAAAAACATAGTATGGATTTTTTTTTTCTACTTGCTACCATTGTAGCGTAACGCTGTGGATAGTATATCTGAAAGTGTGGTGAGCATCAACAATAAAAAAAAGGTCATAAAATAATTTTTATTGATTCTTTATTGTGTATAAAAAGACTTTTTTTTTTGTTTGTTTGTAAAGGGGCGTTTAAGTATTACATAAGCACCTTTCTGGCCGTTTTGGACCCCTTCACCCTGTTTGTAAGCCATGATAAGAAACCACCCTAACCATTGCCTGCCCCTGTCTTACGTTATATTTGTCGAATTTTTTAGTAATTATTTTCACAGGAATAACCATTATTTCTCCATGCAATTTATAAATCTCTAATAATTATTAACTTAAATGTCTAAATTATTAGTGAGAAATATTCACAATTTAATCTAATTTATTGTATTAAACAGGTAAAATTAAAAAGATGTTATAAAACTATATATAAAAAAATTACATTTAATTTTAATTTAAAAATGGTATCATTATTGAACACATTAATTATTATATTTATAAAAAAAACCTATACTACTTTTAATCTTATGGCCAAGGTCCTTAAAACCACGTTTCAAAATTTTTAATTATTTTGTGTCCATTTGGGGTGGCTGGGTCACTGCCCCATTCTCACCTGTCTCAGCGTTTTTCAAAGAGCGCCCCACCCCCTCCCCCTCCGTTTCCTCTTGTCAGAAAATATAAGCAAACCTAGCACCTATCCGCATCACCCTAAAGGGCTTGTATAATACTTTAATTCTCCCTAATATATGTCAAAAATCAATATTTGTTATGTAATAACGAATATGATATTCTATACGACTTGTTTTTTTTTTTAATTCAAATGCGCACACATTCAATTACTCGAAACGCTGCACGGAAACTGGCGAGATATTGATCGCCACATACACACACACACACACACTTTCAAATATTCCAAACACAGTGTAATTATAATTTATTGTTGGACAAATGTTTCGCTTATTGTATTTTTATGGAATAAAATATTATCACAAATATGATGCATTGTGTTTCAATTAATTTTAACTACCTCATTTAATATAGCAGAAAATTTAAAAAAAGCCAATAGTTATTTTTACCTTTTATTAGACCAATGTCATCATCATCATCATCAACTGGTATCTGAACAAACACAGTGCTAAAAATAACTTTACAATCTGTGGTTGGGTCGATTTACTAAAATGCCTCCATCTTACACTGTCCTTCCACTATTCTTCCTCATTTAATCTAGTCCATTCTTCTCTGACTCACACTCTTGCTGTTATAATTATCTTCTCCCATCTTTTTATTTTAGATTCTCAATACATGTCCATACCATCTCACCCTTGCTTCCTCTACTACCTCATGTACTCCAACATCCTCATTACATGTCCATACCATCTCAGCCTTGCTTCCTCTACTATCTCATGTACTCCAACATCCTCATTACATGTCCATACCATCTCAGTCTTGCTTCCTCTATCTCATGTACTCCAACATCCTCATTATTGTACATGTCCATACCATCTCAGTCTTGCTTCCTCTACTATCTCATGTACTCTCATCCTCATTACTGTACATGACCATACCATCTCAATCTTGCTCTCATGCACTCCAACATCCTCATTACAAGACCATAACATCTCACGCTTGCTTCCTTTACTATTTCATGCCGTAATCCAACTATTGCCCAGACATCTTCATGTATAATCCTATTTCTCTAGTTAAAAGTTAGCAAGCTCCTCAAATATGTCATTACCATAGACTGAAACTTTCCTCTCTCTTACATACAATGTCCACATTTCTCCTGCATACTTAGATTGATGTGTAAGGAAATGTTATACAGGGGGTACTTTGTACCTATTGTCATATATGCAGCAGAAACATGGACATTTAATGTAAGAGAGACTAGGAAAGGGGAGGCCATGGGAACGAGGTTTGTGAGGAGAAACAGGATTAGGAATGAAGTTAAGGAAGTACATGAAATAGTAGAGGAAGCAAGACTGAGATGGTATGGTCATGTAATGAGAATGTTGGAGTGCATGATGTAGTAGAAGAAGCAAGGCTGAGATGGTATGGTCATGTAATTAGGATGTTGGAGTACATGAGATAGTAGAGGAAGCAAGACTGAGATGGTATGGACATGTCAAGGTCATACCATGCTACTTGTTTGCAAGAAAATGAAGCTTCTTTCAAAGATAAGCTAGAATTTCAGAGGAAATATATCTGCATTAGTGTGGGTTGAGAGGGGGGGAAACATTCAGGAAAAAATCCAACTTACATTCAGTTTAGTCTACTACGAGAGTAGCACGTAAGTTCCATGTGGCCACTAAAGCGGGTGTTAAAATATTAAATTTGAGAGTAAATTACACTTGTAGGCATCTTTTTTTATTTAAATATTTTCTTTATTGGTTGAATACCTTCTGGTCTATTATCTGTTTGTATTTCACATTTTGTTTTGACTTAGAAAAAAATTTATATGAAATATTTACTGCGTCACTCTTGCAGTAGACTGGTTTGAATATAGGTTAGACATGCTAAGGGTTGTTTTCCACTCTTCACTCAAATATAAGTACACCTCTTCTATATTCAACATTCCTCTTCCCTAACAAATTAGCCTAGAAATATTTAGCAAACAAACAATTTGTTCAAAACATGGACTTAAAAACTAATTACTACATGGGAAATGTAAAATTGAACTTTTTTTTTTTTGCTTTACAGTACTTTTTTTCAAATTAACCAGACATTTTTTTTAAAACCCATATGGCCCGCGATATTAAAAAGGTTGCCAACCTCTGCCTCTGGCTTTACTATCGCACTAGAATAGACTGCCGATGATAGGGAGATTGAGGTTTGATTCCGGTTCGGTGCACAAAGGGTGATTTTTCGTAAACTTTTCAACTGTCATTCCAAACAAATGTGGGTTCACTTTCTCTAGAATAAACCATTATCATCCCTAACACATTGGCATAATTAGCATAAATGCATACAACTAGAAAGGGCAGTAGACGCATTGATAAAAAAAACTAGTCTGGGAGTAGGTATGAATATAGTCACGGTGACAAAAAGAAGCAGGTAAAAGGAACAGTTCCAGTGATGGAGCAGTAGCATATTGCTCCTGCTCCACTAAAGGAGCAGTTTTCCCCATCCATAATTTGAAGTGGTCCTCCAGAAATTTTGGAGAGTTAGATCCCTCTAGAAGCTATTTAGGGTGGCATTAACATTGATTTTTTTTTAAATTAAATACTCCCTACATCTAGAAACTGTCCAGATAAGTTCTTCCTTGTCAAATCTTCGAAAATTGGAAGTCTACAAAATCTACTCGGTATGCGTTTGATGCAAACCATCTTTTGTCTTTATTTATTATTATATTATTATATTTATTATTATATTATTTATTTTAGAGAAACCTGCCTCGATGGCGTAGTTGGCTAACGTGATAGTCATGTTGAGCTCGACTGCCGAGGACGGCGAGATCGAGGCTCGAATCATAGTTGGGCGAACTGGGGGTTGTTTTTCCTAAATAGTTTTCCACCCTCCATCCACGCAAATGTGGGTTCACTTAATCTAAATTCAACCTTGCAAATTCCTAATCCATTAGCGTAATTAGTACTTAAGTGTATAACCCGAACGGGTAGTAAGACGTGGTACATAATAATAATAATAATAATATTTTAGAGAGAATCACATGGAGTTAAATTTTAAGAAGGGGAAGAGACGGATATTTATTCCGAGGAGTTGCAAGTTATTTCCACAGGTGGTGAGGTTGGAGTAAGGGGATTATATCCTACTGGATCCGCTGCCCCTGTTACTATAATATAATATTATTAGTTATAAGGTTTGGTTTTAAAAAGGTGTGCTGAGTAAGTTTGTGGTATAGCTATGGCTAAATTCTAATATATTTCTTGCATTGATGGCCGCCATTTAAGTTCCAATAAGTCAATATAGTCAATTTTGAGTTAAATTAAAACATTTATTAGCTATGAATGTACAGATAGTATAGTACTAAGATGTAATAGAAAAAAAATCTGTTAATTTTACTACAATTTGCTTTGGTCCTCAATTTATTCAAATGCTAATTTCACCATTTGGCCGTGTTATATTTACAGCTTGGCCGCAACTTTTTTTAAAGCAGCAATAATTATTAATGATGGGCTTTAAACCTAATATCATATTGAAACATTCATTTAAAATTAATTTGATTGCATTTCGATTAATTGCTCATTATTCATTATTTGGCCGTTTTGTTTGATTTCTGCAATGTTTCTTACTGCTTAACTCAAATACTATGTACTATGAGTTGAGATTTTCTTTAAAATTCTTATATAGGCCTATATGAGATATAAAATGAAATGAAAGTTACACATTATTTAGTGTATATTTTTTAATTTAACTAAAATATAATTGTTTCCTTCTTTTTAATGTTTTGAGTTGTTAGGTAGATGTGTAATGTTTTTATTTGATTGAATTTGCCATACATAAAAATTATTGAAGTTATGCATTAAAATTTTTCTACAAATTTGACGTCATTTAGGAGTATACTGCAGCAGTAAAAACTTATTCCTGCTGAAAAACGCACGTATCATTCGCGTCCAATTTTTACTATGTCATTAATTTTATAAATGGTCGTTTTATATGTATATATTTTTATCGCATATTTCTGGTAATGGTTTAGGCTAAAACAGTCTCTGGACTAAAACTTTGATGTTTATGTAAAAATGCTAGTACATTTATTTATAAACTAAAGGTAAAACATTTTTAAATATTATAATAAAAAAATTGAAAAGGGTTTTTTCCCAATAAATTATTAGTCTCAGATAAAAAAAATAATTACTATTACGATTTTGATTAGTATTTATCATACCTAACTAAACCAAACTAAGACAAAACTTTTGGTGACAGTGTAAAAATAACTATCTATCTATTAATTTTAACCGTTTCTTATTATTGTAGTGTTGGCTGTTGTAGATATGCATGTAGTCGGTATACAATTACTTTTGAATATTATTAAATTATTAAATTGACACTAACAGTGATGAATTTTACTTCTGTTAAAGAAATGGAATCATTTAGTGAAGGTGTAGTTGTAAGTATATGAAAATATTCAAACTTTTTTTTATGTAAAGTAAAATTATAAATCACTGACGCTTATACTCGGCTATATAACTGTACTTTATCAAATGCAAATTTGTTTACAAACAATTGACTGTTTGCGTAAGTTCAAGTAATTGGCTTCACATCACATGCAAATCACAATATCAATATTCTAGTACTATTAACCTGATTTATACCTGGCAGTCATTTAAATATCTTATTATCATTACTATCTTTTAAATAAATTTATCTGACTAACATGGCACCAACATTGCCATCCTGATGATATGCGAATTAAAAAAAAAATTTAGTAATCACTAAATTTAGGAGTTGAACATAAATTGAAGCAAAATATGGTGCTTAGGACATAAAAATATACACTCATAAAGTAGTAATTATATAAGAAGCAAGTGGCTTATAGTTGCAGGCTTATTTGAAATATAAATACTATAGAGACGTAATATTTACCAAGGGCCCAAATGTGGGTCTTCCATCTACATTTTTACTACCTACTTTAGTGAATGGTACTTTGGCTAGTTTACTTTTTATGAGCAGGACTATTCTTACTTTTAATCTGCTTAAACATAGTCCCACTTTGAGTGAACTTCAAATTACTTTGTCTGAAAATTCACTAGGCCTATTATTTATTTAGCACCGCGTCTTACTATTCGTTCGGGTTGTACGCTAAAGTACTCATTACAATAATAGGTTAGGAATTGGGAAGGTTGAATTTAGATGAAGTGAACCCGCATTTGTGTGGAGGGAAAGTGGAAAGCCATTTTAGGGAAAACCACCCCCAGTTCACCCGACCGAGATTCAAACCTCGATCTCCTCATCCTCGTAAGTTTAGCTCAACACAAAACTAGTGCGTTAGCTAACTACACCATCGAGGCGGGGCACTAGGCCTATTGCAAGTTGATAAACTATAGGATAAAAATCTGCCTTGTTTATGTGGTTCCTTACCTCGGTGGCGTAGTTAGCTAATGCGCTATTCGTGTTGAGCTCGACTGCCGAGGATGGGGAGATCGAGGTTTGAATCTCGCTCGAGTGAACTGGGGGTGGTTTTTCCTAAATGATTTTCCACTATCCCTCCACGCAAATGCGGGTGCACTTCCTCTATATTCAACCTTCCCAATTCCTAACCCATTAGTGTAAATAGTACTTAAGCGTATAACCTAAACGGGTAGTAAGCTAAATAAATAGATATGTGGTTCCTTATTCCGTCACATGTCTGTATCCGGGAATTGAGAGGATCAAAACTTTTTGTTGTTGTGTTTTACTCTATTTCCTGGCTATCCGCATATTTACTCAAATGGGACAGAAATAAAGGTAAAATTTAAACTTATCTGCATCTTTGGGAAAATAGTTTAGATGGTTCAGGGTCCAAACCTCGACTCTTTTACTAGTGTGACACAATTTCAAGAAAACTATTTTGGAGGTTGTGAGAGAGGAAGGAAAAAAAATTAAAATAAAATTTTCAATTTGTGTGTACATATTTATTTAAAACCTAAAAGTAAACACATCCTACAAAAAGTGTTGGTGTTAAATCTTTTCTTAAAATCTATAGAGGGAAAGAAAAAAATGTGAAAATATTCATATCTTTTTAAAGAGAGTATCAAAGTTCTTTTAACAGAACAGAACAAATAAAATAATGAGACACCTTAGAAAAAAAACTTTGTTTAGTAATTACCGAACCAAGTTTAGTTCAATATCGGTGGTAAATCCGTATGATTTAACTTTACATTTCTATTAGATATTATTGTTGAAATATTTTAATCATCATATTAAAGAATGGGAAGCACGGAGGGAACAGGGGTAAGGTTTATTGCCCCAAATACCCAACTAGTTACCACTCCTTGGGTAGGCCCTACATGTTCTGTTGTATATTTTTGTGCTCTATCATGACTAGGTTAAGATGCTACAGTAGCCCGCCCATGGCTTCTTTGGTGCTGACTGACAGTTCACAGCTTACTTTTGACAGTCAAAATATAGGTATATACCTGTCAGAAGTGACAGCTGCTAAAAACATGTTTTTTGCAGATCAAATGGTTCGGCGTAGGGATACATAGTTTGGTCTGGTAGCTATTCAAAGCCGTCAGCTGTGAGCTGTCAGTCAGCACCAAAGAAGCCATAGGGCTACTGTAGTTGTAATAGTTGACACGTTTTCTCTGGTATTTTCAAAAAGAGGTTTTGTTTGAATACCATCAAATTAAGATTTATCAATTAGGATGCGCTGAGTCGTAAGAAGTCAATCAGGCCTATATTTTCTGGGCTTCCTGAGTGATGTAAAGTGAAGCGTGTATACCCTCCAACCAGTGTTGCCAACGGCCATATAAGTGTTGTAGCTAGGTTAGTGCCAAAATTGGCTAGATTGTTGCTAAACGAAAAATTAAACGTCGTCAGATTTGTCACTAAACCAAAAATGCTGACATTAATCTGAATTGAATGTACTGTAAGATACATCTGTAGACTGAGGTGATCCCCGGATCCAGAACAATGTCATTGTGATTTGTGAATGACAGATAGTTTAGAGGTCTTCTGTGGACCGAAGCAATGCTTATGCGTTCTTGCAGTACGGTAGATAAAAAATCAAAATTCTACAGCATTAAAATTCAAAATAATGAACGTGAACTTGACAGAAAATTAAGTAAAGTCGCCTCATTAGTCGTTAGGCTTTAAAAATTAAAATAAGTTGTTTCAGACCCGTAAAAGTTGCTAGATCTAGCGACAAATTCGCTAACTTGGCAACACTGCCAACGCTTACCCCTTCTTTTCCCTACCAACACCTTCCTATTTTTTTCCCCCTCTGTCACTTTCTATTATTTATGTTTTATTAAATCTAAACTATACAAATTATTTATTTTATATAGCCTATATTAAGATGGGGTTATGGGGATCACAAGAAAATGGCAGTGTTTTTGCACCATTTATAGCAAAACATTTTTCGGTTAAAATAAATAAAATATTGCTCCAGTAGAAACATAGAGTTTAATTTTCTTCACACGGTGACGTCAACAGTTGTTGAATATCTGTCATGAACATAGCTGCATTAGATGAGAAACTTATTAAATGAAGAGAAAAAGTTGTCATTTAATTCCAGGACACCTTCGAAAGATATTCAACAATAATTGTTGATATCACCATGGGAAGAAAATTAAACTCTTTGTACCGGAGCAATATTTGATTTAAAAATTGCAGAAATACTGCCATTAGCTCGCGTTCCTTACAATCTCACCTTAAAACCGCACCATAGGAATAACTTATCGTTGATTTAGAAAATACTAAAACATTGGTAAACTATTATATTACAGGTTCTAATCACTGACATATTAATATTATATTTGGGTGATTTCTTTAAATTTTACTTCAGTAGTTGTTTAATTTGATTCCAGAACAGAATCCAATCCGCGCTCAATCTTCCCACTTACGAATGCTGTTTCCAAATCGAGCATTTGCTCCAAGAATGCAGCATGAAGGACCTTCAGACCGTGTACCCCATCCTGGTTGAAAATATATTTGGCATAACGAACCAAATAGGATGGGGACTGCGTTCGACTTACCGGGATTCCAAAACTAACTATGACACCCTTCTCAAATTTCTCGACCCTCAAGGTCCGATGTTTAATGTTTGCTACAAGCTTATATTAAATTGTTACGTGAAATATGTACTCCCTCTGTCGTGTCTACCGGTAAGTAGATTATTTAAAAGTTATTTTAATGTTTTTTATAAATTTTTGGTAATTAATACACTTTTTTTTTATTTGGTGGGTTTATTTTAGTACCTTTACAATATTTGTGGTTTTTCCAAATGTTATATCACTCTCTCTGTGTAGAAATGTGGGTACATTTCAGTATTTTGCCCTGATAAAATTGTCAGCCGTGTGACATTATTAAGTAGCCAGCCGGGAGCAGTGTATTTTCCTTTCACTGCGGCTTACTACCCGCTTGTGTTATACTGCCCATTAGTGTAAATAAGTTAATTTATGTGTACACCCCGAATGGGTAGTACGACGTGCTGGCTAAATAATAATAATAATGACGACGGCGACGATAACAATAACAACAATTATTATTATAATTATTATAACAATTATTATAACAATTATAATAATTATAATTATTATATTAATTAATTAATTAATTATTATTATTATTATTATTATTAATAATGCAGGCTCAAAGGGTGGTAAAATGTTGTCTAAAACTTAGTTAATACATCAAGCATATATAAGGTATTTGGGTCAACTATATTCAGTAAATCCCAGGCTTGGGTTTTAACCCAGGCTGCATGTTAAATGCTATTAAATATATAATTTGTGTTTATTATTGTTTTTAACATGAGCTAAGAGTTACCAACTCATAAGACTTAAATTGAACACAAATCACTTTTACATGTTTTAGAGCCTCATTAATAAGTAAATAAGCGTAAAAACCTGAACAGGTAGTAAGACTCGGTGCTTGAAAAAAAAAATCAAATCTTAATAATACACCTCATTATTTAAATCCACCCAATTGTGATTGCTTTACGGTTACAACGAAGGTTATAATAATCAAACCTGTTTCTTTTTTTATTAAGGTGAAAATCAAGAAAATGATAGAAAATGGCACGGTGCCGCCATTTTACAATGACAAAGTCCAGATTGACCCTCAAACAAGGATGCCAACCTCACTTTGTCTGAGTATCCTTTTACCCAAATGTTTCACATTTAGTTTAGATTGTAAGTGAGTCTTTGTGGATTGCATGGGAATCGAACCCGGGACCTTTGGCTTAGTATGCCACTGCTCTACCACTGAGCTATCCAGGAATCGTCCCGTGCCCAGGGTCATTCTTCACTCATATTTTAAAGCTAGAGCATTGGCGTACTAGGCCAAAGGTCCTGGGTTCGATTCCTGTGTCCAGGTGTCATTTTTCAATTTTCAAAATATGATATATAGATGAAGTAATCCTCACTAAAAGCATAAATAATAGCTTTGATTATTTGATTCTTAAATAAATATGTGATCTGCATATGTCACTTTTGGTAGTTTATATCATTACTTATAAAATAATAATAATATATTAAAATGTTATTGATATTGACAGCAAGATAATGTGTTTGCTAAACCTGTGTTTGCCATCCAAATTTTGAATCTGAATAAGAATCTTGATAGTAATCGTTATCAATTCTAAATTCCAAGACTTGATATTTGAAAGACTGGTATCGAATTCAACATTTACAAAACTAAATACATCTCAGATCATTATTGTATAGTGTGACATATATTTTTTTTTCCAGAAAATAAATATAATTCTTATTTTAAAATTACACTTTTATTTTATTTACTTATTCCAATTATTAAAGTATTCACAAATTTCTTATCACTATTTCCAATCCTTACTTATGTCAATTATTAAAGTATTCACAAATTTCTTATCACTATTTCCAATCCTTACTTATGTCTAAAAATAATCAAAGAATTAAAATAATCTAATTTATCAAATCATAAAAAAAACTATACAAGATAAGGAAAGTCGAAAATCATTTTAAAAAGAGCCTTACTACATAAAATATAAAATATTGAATTTGGATTTTATTTGAAAACACTTTTATTTTAAATATTCGATTAGGATTTGTTTTGATGAGTACTTAGCAAAGGTTCAAATTCAATTCTAAATGGAAAATCTTGGTTTTGCACAGGGCTTGATGTTTATATTTACTAAAAATTTCTTCACTTCAAAATTCTACCCCCTTTCCACGTTGGCTTGGCGGGAGAGTGGAAAACCACTTAGGAAAATAACCCTTGGTCACATCCTCCACGGCTTCCTTGCAAGAGCTTGAGTCCTTCAGCACGGGGATCGCTAGGTGCAGATGAATTGGAGAGGGGATTGCTGCTACCATAACTATTGTGTTCAGAGCGCCACTCCTTGATAACAAACAATTTGAAAATGAGCTGTTTCACTTGTAAGTGCTGTTATCACCGAGAACTGCATTTAGCGCTCCCCATTGTCCAAGGACTCACCCTGGCTCAAGGAGCGCAGCTAAACTCCCGTAAGACTGAGTATCTATTGTTTCTTTGTCTGTGCCCTTCACCTGACCAGGATTCAAACCTCAACCTTCTGGACAGTCCATTCTATTGAGACGTCGACATCTTACACCGTGTGAACGATCGCCACAGGTGATAGACTTTCCTGTGCTTTTATACAGTTTCCTCCTTAACGTGTTCACCTCTCAGACCCGTTTGAGTTCTACATGTTCCACTTCACTTACCACCTGGTGAACCCGTGGGTACAGCGCCCCGTGGATAACTGGGTCCTGTGGGACACTGTGTATCTTGCGCTGGTCGAGATATACCTGGCGCACTTCTTACCTTGCCAAGGATCGGTGGTTACGCCCCACATCCCGGGGCTGTTCATTCCTTACGCCGCACTGCCGCTGCAAACCACCCACAGGTTAGTGTCTTATATTATATTGTCAATAAGAACGCCATGGCTTCATACCGCAAACGAGCTACACCAACAGAGCGGCCGCTGTTTGTTGGCGAAGATAGTGCCAACTTCTGTGGATAAAGGGTGTCATGTTGTCAGCACAAAAAAAAGTTTCTGGCCGTTAAATCTCAGTTTTATAGACCGGAGCCGCTTCTTTTCTGAGTTTACCCCGTTTCAGACACACTGCTTCACAGGAAATCCAAAAGCTCCGGGGATTGAACCCGGGACTTTTAGATCTGGATCTAGGGACTCTGAACACTAGACCACAGAAGCGGTCATATATCGTCACTATATTCGTTCTTTGAGTCCGACAACTCAGCTCACTCGATAGCTTGTCTGCCTAGTGATCTAAAGGTCCCCGAGTTCAATTCCTGGCATGGTTGAAAATTTATAATTGATGAAAAATATGGGTTTATCCTTTCACAGTGATAAATTAACGTCCATGAACTGGTTGTTGTGCCCGTCCTAGTCTTAAGTTAGATTGTAATGCATATTAAGTTACAACAAGCAGGGATGTGGATTCGGTAGGCTAAACCTCCGACTCCTCTATTTTTTCTACTGTCCGACTCTGACTCCAACTCCGACCCCTTTATTAATGGCAAATTTATATTAATAATGATAATTATTATTATTATGGAGTGTATGCTCATGACAAATATTAAAAAATTAGATGATATCACCATGTGTAGAAAATTAAAATAAATGTTTAGAGGTTATGATGGTTGAATTTGGAGGAAGTGTACCCGCATTTGTGTGGGAGAAGAGTGGAAAACTATTTATGAAAACCCACTCTCTGTACACCCGACCGGGATCTAACATTTATTTCCCCATCTCGGGCAGTACATTATTATAGAGCGAGAACAATGCCTTAGACCATGCGGCCACCAAAGCGAGGTAGAGTTGGTTATTATTTTTGGACATTTTAGCAAGTGAGTTTGGTGTGCCCAAATTTTACTCTCTACTTATCAGAAATAGATTACCAAAACTTGTGTTAAATTTGCAAACAAATCAAACGAGTCTGGTTGGAAACTTAAAAGGTATGGTCTAAATATTAAGGGGTACAGGGGAAAAGGGGGAGATTACAATTTTTACTCTAGTTGAGTTAATGCTGCCATCTGGTGGACGATCTTAGTACCTTTCTAATACACTTTAGATTATGGTTAGATGTGGTCTCTTCCATATTTAAATTAATTAAAAAAAAAGTGTTTGCTAGGGTCTTTATGGGGTTCGAGATTTAACAATTTTTGTTCTGGAAAATGTGTGTACAAATTGACTTACCCCCCCTGTATCCTCCTTATGATATATGCGGCCCAATAGGCAGGCTCGCTCTCCAACTCTCCTGAAACCGTCGGTTTTGAAGAAACTTGGCGTCTCGTCTGGCTCCCTGCACTCGTCGCCGACTTCTCTGCAGCAGTCGAGCGCCATGGCAGAGATATGGCGCAGCGAGACCGTGGCGCAGCTCTTTGTGGACTTCTGGACCAGCTACACGGAGAGAGATCTTGGCACTGGTGTCTACCTCCCTCCTAGGGTAGATAAATAAATCAGTTATAATGGGGGAACTTAAGCCAAGTTGTTATATTGGTTAATTATGTTTATAGCCTCATTTATATATATATATATATAGAGGCGAGTTTTCGCGATTGACTTGGTTAAGTCTTGGTATCGAGGGTTTTTTGACCAAGTGGTTCTGAACCAAGTTGAAGCATGAAAATATGACCGAGTTTTTTTTCGTAAACAAAAAATGGCGGCTGGGGGGGGAGTGGGGGTAGTAGATATAACAGCTGGTATTTTAACTTATGTAAGCCTACATGCACTGCAAATCGACGGAGAAATGAACCATTTAATTTAAATCTTGGTTAAAATTGGTGATTATTTTGACAAGTCCTGATATTTACACTACATTAACATATCTCCTCCCCCCCCCCCCCNATTGAGATGGCCCAATAACATAGATGGTTATAAGAGACCGACATTAACATATCTCCCCCCCCCCCCCCCCAAATTTTTTTTACAGTGTTAGAGTAAATAGGGTGAGATCATATAATAATACTCACTTTCTTTAATCTATAACTAAACAGTTTTTAAGTAGGTACATATTTACTGCCATATATTTATAGATAGTAATTACTGTCCATTTTAATCTACATACTGTATAACTTAAAATACATTGATTATGAAGTTATACTCGTTTAAATCTAACTTGAGCTATTAGCTTTTTTTGAAATTGGCACACAAATTCTCGGCTCTTTGGTTATAACCATACTGTTTAGTCTAGTCAAGGAAAGCGTCGGTCATAAATATTTCGTTAACAGTGATACCAGGTCATCCGCGAAAACACAATCATATTCTTTTAAAGGTGTGCAAAACTTCGACTTGGCCTTGAAACAATTATCAGCGCCTACTTCGCTTTGAAAAACGTTCTGGCTTTGACCATTATGAAGCTTCTTTATCAAAACATTGTGAGCCAAAATATTTGTCAAATAATCTCATTTCGGGCTGTTCATTACAAAATTAATATTCATATGGAAAAAAAATAATATGCTACCGAGTAAGCTAAGGTGTCGGATCGATGCACTTAAGTGATAATTTAAAATTCAAGAATAGTGTTCTATGTAGAAAACCTGATCTGTAGTAAATAAAATGATTTAATTTTATTTTGGTACTACCCGCTTTGTTGGTTGCATGGTTTAAGGCGTCACTCACGCAATAAACTAGACTGCCAATGACGGTAAGATTGTGGTTCGATGCCGGTCGGGTGTATTAAGGGTGGGTTTTTCTTGAAGGTTTTCCCACTCTCCATGCAAATGTGGGTACACTTCCTTTAAATTCAATCTTCCTAATCCTCAACTCATTATCATAATTAGTACATAGGCGTATAACCCTAACGGGTAGTAAGAGCAGGTGTTTAAAAAAAAAGTTGGTATGAAAGTTCGGTAATTAATATGCTTTTATTTTTATAAGAATGGTAAAACATTCCACTCATATTAAAGTGGTATGGATAAAACCATCAAGGCCAAAAATATCATTCATAAGTTTAAACTATTTGCCTTTGGTAACACAACACAACTGCCATAAAAGCCAAATCAAACACTTATTTACTTCTTTGGCCAACTAGTTGATTTCACAGAAAGATCCAATTTCTTTTTATTCTCACTTATGTAAAATACAGTTAAAAAAATGCAGGGATGAACTTATTTCGGTGTTTCTAGTTATATGACAACAATAAAAACATTAGCTTCGGTTTCATCTTTTACTTGAATGTTTCAAGCTTCGCTTTGACTTTGAAGCACATTAAAAAAATATGACCTCTGCACACATTCACATGTCTCATTTTCAACTTTGTATGTTCAAGGATAACGTGCCTTCGTCTGAATACATACGCATCTTACGGAACACAATCAAGTATTTTCACTACTTCGCCAATAGTGGTACAGGGGAGCTGACTGCCATGAACGAACTAAGAAGGTATGTCAAGTTACATATGTACATATATAATCTCGCCATTCCCTTATGTGGCAGGCAAGAAACTGTGTATACAGATCAAAAAACTACAACTCTGTACTTAATCCATCCTCACTAACTTTCTCCACACTTCCCTATCCTTGAATACTTCCTTCACTTCAACAACATCCATACACCGAGTCATACAAACTCTTTTATTTTTAAAACTCTTAATGTTTATCTTTTTCACACATTTGTCTACAACATTTAGCCAAGTCTAACATGGTCTACCCCTTCTTTTTGATCCACACACTCTACCTTCATATATTAGCTTCGTCACACTATCCACACTCATCCTCTCAGAATGCCTAAACCGACGCAAGGCGCTTCTCTCACATTGACCTATTGGATTCCCTTTCAAACCGCATTCCTTCAGTTCATATGTTCTACTTTATTTATGTTGCGATGGTGGCATTACCACCACAATTTGGTCCTTTTTGAATTAATTGTCTGGTGTCCTATTGTTAAGTTTGTCATATATTTAGCAGTATGACAGCTCTAAAACAAATTATAATTTCAAAATTTGCATGACCATAAAACCTATTTAATTTTGTTCGTATCTTGAATCTGATATTTTTTTCTCAAATCATTATCCTTAAGAATACAGGGATACCATCTTTAGTATAATTTCTTAGGTACAAAGGTTGAGCTACATGTGTAGGACACTAAATTAGATAGGAACATGTAAAAGGAATAATATAAAAGACAAAAACCAGAAAATATAGCAAAATATACCTCAAAAAGTGAAAGAAATTTGTTTCTTTTAAAGTGTTTTCAAAGTAAGAATTTAAAACTTTTTGAAATTTGGTCATTATTCTACAGTTCATGGGGAATGTGTTAGGGAAAACAATATTGTATTCAGACACAGGAAAGAGAGTTATGAACAAATAAAAGGAACAAACACGATATGACTTTTACAATGAAAAGATATAGCTCCTTTTTACATTACTACCAAAATGAGAATCTAAATTGAAAAATTAAGGCAAAAATTTAAGAATTAGAATCCATAAATAGGAATCGTAACATCTTTAATCTCTACGATTTATTTCCAGGATAATTCTACCGTCCAGTCAAGGAAAGATCTACGGTTTTTTGCGTCAGCTGATGCACGAGTGGCCTCTGGACTCGTCTTTCCGCCTGGTACAGGAGACCTGGCTGAGCTTCATCCAGCCGTGGCGTTACATCGACTATCACAAACATAGCTCCCAACACGAGGAGGACAGGTTGAAGGAGGTGGAGCCTCGCTGGATCGACTTTATCGCCGACAACCTGCTGGCTTACACTCTTATGTTCAAACAGCTCCTGCCTCGGTACTCCCGCAGCGACCTGTCGTCGCCCAAGAATGCACAGATGGTTTCTCGTGTCGCCAAGGTGAGAAAATCACATCTACCTTGAAATTACCATATTTACTTACTCACATATAACTAACTTTTTTCTTAATGAGAATTTGAAACAAGTAATCTGTTTGGGTTTGTTATCTATGCGAGGACTTTTGAGGGAGAATATTTAAGAATCTTTAACATTGAGATGGCCCAATAACAACATAATTTTATAATAATGAAAATTGATAAAAATAAAGGAAAAAGGAAAAATAAACTAATACAGTAGAGCGTCGGAAATCCAGACTTCAAAAATCCGGAGCGTCGCAAATCCGGATCGGCGGTGAGAGCAGGTCAAGTCTTGTACAAAAAACAATTAAGGACTTTTTTACCCAGTAAGTTTCCATTAATTACTGTAGATTCTTGGGGTTTTTTTCTAAAAAGTATTGTAGAGTTACTAATCTAAATTACATAATGTACATGTTCTTATTCAATATACTTTATTAAAGTATTTTGTGTACTGTATTTTTCGAAGCCTTCAGCCTCTATTTTGCAATACAGTAGACTCCCGAGTGTCATGTATCCTCTAGTCAATACATTACGTATGTATACAGTTATTGAAAGCACATTTGAAAATCCGGACAATTCAGTAATCCGGATGGGTCCCGGTCCCGATCGATCCGGATTAACGACGCTCCACTGTAAGTGTAAATTTAATGAAGAAAGGCCTCCGAGGGAAAGTGGAAAAATGTGTGAATAATCCAATGCATAAAATAATGTGACATCATCTTCCTTTCGTCTGTCTTCTATAGTAAAAATAGTCAAACATAGATTCAAACACAAGTTGGATAGGCCCCCTAATAGTCCGGGCACTGATCAAACAAGAAGAGAAGACGGAATACACTTAACACAAATACTAAATCACTCCATTTTGAATTAAAAAAAAGAGAGATAATATTTGTTTAGTGACGAGGCTCAATGGCTAAATGATTAGGTCAGGGTATTGGGCGGTAACGTTCGATTTTCTTCAAGAGGCAACCATTACCTCTTAGTCCAATGTCAGCAATGTAAAGTGTGAACTGTGTTCTTCTTCTCATTGTAAAAGCCATATTTTGTTTGTTCCCTTTTATATGTTTCTATTATTTATTCCTCTTTGCCTAGGTGGGCTTTCTTCATCAAATTTACTCTTATTAGTTTATTTTCCCTTTTTCTTTAGTTTTATCAATTTCCATTACTATAAAATTATTTAGCCACTGGGCCACCTCATTTTTAAACAGAGTTACATATTTAAAATCATTCTAAAAATATTTAGTTTTATAGCCTATCTTTGTTTGTTTGTTTGTTTGTTTGTGTGTTTTCAATGTGTCTCTTCTTATGATAAAGGAACATCTTCGAAAATTCAACGTGTGAAGTGTAATATAATGCAATAGTTTGAGAAGCGAAGAAATGAAGAGAGACGTGTACTTGTTCCTATCTAGGCCTAACCTAACTATCCTTTCAGGTTGGCTTCCTTCACTATGACTTACTTTACATCACTGTACAGTGTTTTCTACTGTCTTATTATACATTTCCAAGTCATTAGGCAATAATTCATTCTATAATACATCATGTATCTCTAATAGAAAACCTCTTTTCGCTTTATGAGGTAATTGTATTATATTTGAAAGAAGGTACAGGAAAGGTGGATAGCAACATATAAAATTATTATTATTATTAGCACTTCGTCTTACTACCCGTTCGGGTCATACACAAAACATTAAAGGGACGAACACAATATGAATTTTAAAATGAAAAGTCAAACACAGTTTTAAAATAAACTAGTTTGACTGCCTCCGTCACGCTATTTATAGGAAAGGTGGATAGAAACATATAAAAGGGGACGAACACAATATGGCTTTTACAATGAAAAGAAGAACACAGTTCACACTTTACATTGCTGCCACTGGACAAAGAGGTAATGGCTGCTTCTTGATGAAAATAGATTGTCACCGCCCAATCCCCCGGCCTAGGTTTCATTCTATCGGAATTCAGCAGGGAGGATGTGAAACCCGGAACGCAACTTCCTAAAAGAGGATACAAAAATAAACACAAATGGGAGAAAATGTAAAATTGTAAAGAAGGATAGGACACACAGATAGGAACATGTAAAAGGTATAACTAGAGATAGGGTAAAATAGCATTCATTTTCAGTTTTTTTAGCATTAATTATTGGAAATTTAGCGTTTTGTGGCATAATTTAGCATTTTGTAGCATAATTTAGCATTTTGTAGCAAAATAGGTAAAAATGTCTTTCGTCAATGTTTTTAGGGCCTATACAAAGGATTTATGATAAAAGCAACGACTAACGGAATGTGGCGATTAGTCGGATGGGCTGTCGAAGGCACAGGATGCAAGTAAAACCCGAGCTGAAGCACACAGACGAGTGAAACTCAATGATTTTTTAATCACTTATTTCCGCTGAAAAACATCGTTTTATAGAAATTCTCAGCATTTTCAGGGAATTCGCGTCTATTTCGCTAAATAGAATAATTTAGCTAAAATACTCTCAAAATCACGTTTTTCGCGTTAATTCGTGAAATAAAAATCGCTTTAAACACTTTCAAATGCCATGAAATGCAAAGAAAACCTATAAATACCCTATTTTCGACCTTTTTTTTTCTTTTCACGTTTTTTGCAAAAGCGAATTTACCCTATCTTTAGGTATAACATAAAGGACAAACAAAGGAAAAAGACGTTGGATGCGAATATACAATGTATCTCTCTTTAAGCTTATTAATACATCAGTGTTTTTCATAGAGCTTTTTCCTCATCGGCAATCTAGTCTTTTGCGAGAAAGACTCCTATGACAATGTGATCATTAAATCAATTGTAAGTTTATAAGTTTACCTTTTCCCTGGCGTGGGTGTTAAATGTCTTTGTCTGTCCAAATGTCTCTCTGAGCGGGCATGAATTGGTGTTTCATTGCAATAAGTTATTGTAACGCCATCTGTCAATGAACCACTGTACTTTTACCCAGTCTAAACACTTTATATTGAAGCTAATAGATGGGGCTACCAGTTTAATGCTATACTATGACCATGAATAAAGCATTAAATGAAAAAAATACGTAAATGAGAAGCGAAAATATTTGTCGGATAAAAAGAGTTTACGAGTAGATAAATGAGTGCCAGGCCTACACAAATAGCTGCGCCAGGGATTGGGTTAAAGAAAGATAGCTTACATTATCGTTCACTGATGACAAGATGCATCCTCGACAACACGGATGAATCTAGAGTTGTCTTTATTAATTTTCCTACTGTCAAGAAAAAATAACAAAATGTTTATGAGCTTTATCGTCTGTTGAACAGGTATTTTCCCAACCCAACCTGAAGGCTATGATCCGAGAAATCGAATCGTGCTTGGACGTCCCCGGCAACGCCATGGCAGACCCGTCAAGGACGATGATCGGTCACAACAAATGGTCGACGGTTGTGAAGCAGCAAATGTTGGACCTAGAAGGGGTCGGTTTTGTGTACCAGCCCATGTTTGGACAGGAGACCCGGCTTCAGGTATGCTATGGTGTAGCATTTTTAATTTCTTACAATACCTCGAGGCTATGACAGATGTTGAAGTTTTATATGCCCCTTAAATAAAAAATATAGATCTTACAATTATGTCTGTATCTTTAAAGAAAACCTCTTTTTGCTTGTTCTTTAAAGATACATATTTTATATTCACATCCATGTGTTTGTCCATAATGTTATTCCTTTTACATGTTCCTATCTAAGTATTCTATCATTCTTTACCAATTTTCTTTTTCTCCGTTTTGTGTTTAATGATTTCCTCTTTTAGGAAGTAGTGTTGCGCGTTTCACACTCCCTACTGATGAGTGTCGATAGAATGTAACCTAGGTCGGGGGCTTGGGCGGTATCGATCAATTTTCTTCAAGAGGGAGCCGTTACCTCTTTGTCCATTGGCAGCAGTGTAAAGTGTCAACTGTGTACTTCTTTTCACTGTAAAAGCCACCCCTTTAGTATGTTTCTCTCCAGCTTTTATTATTATTATTATTAGCACCGCGTCTTACTACTCGTTCGGGTTATACACACGTACACTAATGTGCAATGGTAGGGTGATTGTGAGATGAAATTGAGGACCTACAGTTTAACGTGGGATCCGAACCACGGTGGAGGCCTGACATTCCACACATTCACAAGTTGTGATTAATAGACGTCTTGTCAGAGGTGAAGGAAGGGTTTGGCAATCAGATATATCTGTGCCGGGACCGAGGATTGAACCCCGGACCCTCAGCGCAGAAGTTTGACACCTTACCCTCTAGACCACCGGGTCACCTTTTCTCCAGCTTTTCTATACCTTCTTCTAAACATAGCAAAATTCTGTCTTTGTGTTTGTCTGTATCTGGGACTGGATCCAGAATGATTTTATGGATTTCGTTCAAACCTGATATTTAACCTAAATACACTGAAACATTGTGAGACATACTTTTTTTTATGAAATTTTGCATAGCACATTAAAATGAACATCGAATTATAGAAAAATAAAAATAATTATAACCTTTTTGAATGGTTTTCTGTACCTCCTGTTCCTGCGCAGAAGTTGCCGGAAACAAAAGTGCCAACTGATGCAAAGGTTGGTATACCTGAGTTGGAAAATCCCACGGTATATTTTAAAATTGCAGCTAATCTATTTTTTAGAGATCATATCGACTATTAAAAACATATGAAGCCAGGGGACTAGACACAGAATGAAAGTTGAAAAATTCAACGCTTATTTAACTGCTATTTTACATTTTCTTTAAATTAAATTGAAAAATTACGCCCGGATATTGAAATTGAACCCGTGTCCAGGTGTAATTTTTCAATTCAAAGGATTTTTTTGAATCACGTCTTACTCCACACTTTAAAGAATATTATATTTAGATGCGGCTATAACTGTAGTTAACAACTAAACTTTGAAAAGAGGTTAGAAGGTCAAGGTCCATACACTTGACCACTGTGGGCCTCAAAGCTCACAATTAAAACACAAGAAAACACATAATTATGTAAAACACCGACTGGTCTACCTCTAGCCATGCTGCCCTATTCCAGTCTGTGTTTTACACTCTTCTGCTGAAGAAGTGGACTGATGTACCACGAAACTTACATAATTTTGTGTTTTGTTGTGTTTTAATTGTGAACTCTGAGGCCTACAGCTTTCCGGTAAGTGTGTAAGCCTTGGCCTTCTATTTTCTTTTCATTTTTTAATTCAAAATATCTGTTTGGTGCCATTTTTTATTTGTGTACTTAACAACTATAATAGCTTGGCTATTTAATCCATCTTGGTATTTCACATGTTTTACTAGTTGTGCTAACCGCTTTAGTGGCACCGTGGTTTAAGGTGTCATTCTCGCAATAGACCGGACTGCCGATGACAAGGAGATTGGGATTTGAACCTAGGTCGGGTGTACTTAGGTTTTTTTTTCCCCTCGGTTTTCCATTCTCTCTCAACACATTTACGAGCACACTTTCGTTAGATTCTACCTTCCACCGGAATAGGATTTGACCCCCTATCTCCTTG
>CABFWO010001933.1:97725-116272 GCA_902155825.1 Timema genevievae
TTATTCTCGCAATAGATTAGACTGCTGAAGAGTGGGAGATCAGGCTTCTATCCCGGTCGGGTGTATTAATGGTGGTTTTTCCAAAAATTTTTTACTTTGTCTCCACAGAAATGCTGATACACTTCTTCTAAATTCAACCTTCCTAATCCCTAACACAGTAGTATAATTAGTACATAGGTTTATAACCAGAACGGGTAGTAAGACTCGACGTTAAAAAAAACCCATTAAAATGTATATCAAAACCTATTTAAAGTTCAAAGTAGTATCTTTGAATGTATATAATACATGCACAAAATAAAATAAAACTATATCTTTTTTTTTGAAATCCACAACTTTATCTTTTAAATGCAAATCATGATAAACTTTTGAGAGTTTAAAAGCGAATAAACGAATATTGCATTCCAATAGCAAATAAAAAAAATCCTATTAGTTTAGGAAATTCATTTCCCACAGCCAAAGAACATTGGTAAACTATACGTTTGAACCCGCTTTTATAGTGCCTTTAATGAGACCAAAAGCAAATATTTAAAGATAGCGGAAGAAAAAAACAATTTATAAGCAAATTCAATTATGTTCGGAAGAAGATACAGTAAAGTTGGATAGAAACATATAAAAGGGAACAAACACGATATGGCTTTTAACAATAAAAAGAAAAAACACAGTTCACACTTTACACTGCTGCCACTGGACAAAGAGGGATTGGCTGCCGCTTGAAGAAAATCGATCGCTACTGCCCAATCCCCTGACCTAGGTTTAATTTTTATCAGAATTCATCAGGGAGGAGTGTGAAACGTGCAATGCAACTTCCTTAAAGAGGAAACCGAAAAACAGCCATTACCTTTTTGTCCAGTGGCAGCAGTGTAAAGTGTGAACTGTGTTCTTCTGCTCATTGTAAAAACCATATTGTGTTTGTTCCTTTTTATATGATTCTCCACCTTTCCTGTAGCTTCTTCCAAATATAATCCTTCTCCATCCTAATTACATGTCCATACCATCTCAGTCTCGCTTCCTCTACTATCTCATGTACTCTCCAGGTTTAATTCACAACATGACCGAGAAATGTATCATTGGTGAAATGTGGGTTTACCCTTTCACAGTGATGAATAAACAGCCAGGGGACTGGATGTTGTGCCTGTCCTAGTCTTAAGTTATATTATAAGGCATATGAAGCTACGACAGGCTTAATAAGCCGGTAGTGGAAAATATATGGCTTGAATAAAATACTGGCTGGAAACAATAATGGATGTAAAATGATTATATTATATTCTCTCTTATGTTTATTATTTTTTCAAAGATTTGGATTCATATTCAAGATTCAGGATTTGAAAGTGAATTGGAAATTTGGATTCAAGATTCAGATTTGGTAAACAGTAGATTCGACCCAACTCTAAATTCTACATTATCCTCAGTTCTTCATGATAAAACACAAAGAAAGTATAGTTAAACTACAATGCACTTATTGGAGTACCAATGAAGTAATTTAATTGTTTCCGTTTTTTCCCCAAATAGTACAGCGTAGAGATGGTAAGTTTGTATCACCGGCAAGACTTTTTGGGGCGGCTTGCCCGGCAAGTGCTGCAACCCACCCAAACCATATGGACGTACGACAAGAGTCCAGGCTGCTACGCGCGGCTGGTCGAGACAGTGCTACCTCCTCGGATCAGCCTTCGGAGGCTGGCCAGCAAGCCTCTGGCCGCTTCATTTCTCGCCTACCTGTTTGTCGTGTGCTACATGTTTGACTGGACATTCGTCGCAGCGATATTTGTGGTTTTACTAGGGTGGTTTGCCGTCATACTTGTGAAGGCCGTTTTCGAACCCTTTTTCTCCACGCAACAGCAATTTGACGGAAGGGGTGTCCAATCACAACCCTTAAGGCAGTACGACACTTTCAACGAATCATATGTGCCGAGATAAATAAAATCTCCCGAGAAAAGTTGCCAATGTGTTCATTATTAGGTTTATTTTACACCATTGAATGGAAAGACCAATTTTTTAACTAGATTTTTCTGAAGATTTTGAAATCCATTATTTTTTAAACTTTTTGATTTTATAAGTTTGTTTTTCAGGCACGATACCTGACACAATGTTTTGTAATTTTTCCTTAACATAAGTAAATAATCAAATGTTTTGCCTTTAAAAAAAAAATAAAGTATACATGGGCTAAATTTACTATTTTTCAATGTCAAAATTTTGAGTTATAATTTATTTTTGAATCCTAAATGGAAACCTTTTATTGTTTATATGAAAAAAGTAGATATGAAAGGTGAAGCTTGGGGGAGGGGGGTGGGGTGTGAATGATTATAATCACAGACATGAGCCATATCTCACTTTGTTCGACTTTAATTGTTTGATTAGTGCAAACTAGTTAAATTTCCTACAAATATTTTATTTTTAATGATTTGCCTTTAATTTAGTTAATTTCTTAAAAGTTAAACAATGAGGTGAAATTAATCTTGTAAATGTATTTTTACATGTTCCTATTAACAGTACAATTTTCATATGACAGCTAGAGAAACTACTTTCATCTATTCATACATCAGGCTATCTTATTTGTAGCTGTAACTTTTGATAAATATTATCAACTAGCAATCTCGCACGGCATTGCCCCTATCTCTGAAACGTAATTCTAAACCAGATAAAAAATATTTTCTTAAAAAATTTGTTAAAAACAGCCTAATTAAAAAGCTAATTAAAAATTTAAAAATCCTCCTTCAAGGTGCACCTTTGTTAAAAATTTCAGATCTCTGCGTGCCATAGATTTGGCTGGGCATCGCACACAGACAAACACTTCCTTTTATTATTATAGATACCTGTAATTTACTAAAGAGGTTATTACCAAATCTAAGAGAATTTCAATAGAAAAGTCACTCGTCCTTTGTGTATCTGTGGACACCATTAGGTATAGGGTCTACAATATTAAAAAAAAATGATTAAGATGTTTAAAAATAAAGATCTTGAGTTATAGATTTGAAAAAAAAAAATTTTAAAAATCGCAAAACATTTGAACTTATCAGGGTTTGCTTTTCTACAAACACTGTGACTTTGACAAGTAATAAAGTTGACTTAGGTAGTTTTTCAGCTGGTTACGACTCTTGTTATGTGAATCTTTGAGCATAAAGAGGGAAATTAAGAGAGCGGTATCAGGGAAAACGGGTAATTATGCTTTAATTTTGTGCATCTGGAAAAAAAACCGGGAAAGGTGCTTGAATTTGGCTTTCTGTCGGGAATAGCTTCTAAGAATATCCAAATTTTGAAAATTTTCCAAGGGAAGACCATGATCTTGGAGAGGTACTTATTAACAATACTGGCTCAAGTACTAAAGTTTGGTGGAGTGTTCAACATAACTTTATAAAATAAATAAATAAATAATAATAATTTAGAATAATTTGTTGAAAGTTTAATAACTGGAGGAAAAACCTTTAAAAAATAGGATTTTTTTTTTGTCAGGAAAACCAGTAAATATATTCTAAAATTAGAGTGTCATTCCTGAAATATGTATTATCATGGCTTACTTTTTCCATGTACAATTTTAGTCACTAATCAATTATTGTATTTTTATAAGCTATAAATAAGTAGTGATTTATATTTTTATGAACATTTTATAAGTTGTATTATTTTTTTAATCTGACGCTATAAATTGCGTCTTTGTGAACTAAGTATGTTTTTACAACTATAAAAATACGATAATTTATTTCCCTTTTTTTAAAAAATAAATAAATAAACGGATCAACAATTTACTTTCCCCTGTAAGTATGTATGTATGGAAATACATCTATACTTGTTACTCAACGAGATATTATGTCATATTCCTATTTTTAATGGTACTCATAACTGTTGTTTTTCATATTGGTTGATACGTAATGAAAATCATTAATAAATTGAGAATTTTTTTTAAAGATGGCTTGAATCCAATATTTAACTAATCCAAATCATACATTTTACCCACGAATCTTGAATCCAAATCTTAGAAAATGTGTAAAACATAAAAGAGATTTACTTTACTACATTAATTCATAAGTTACTTGAGAAAATAGAAATAGTAACTAAATATGTACTAACATATAATGTTGCTATAATATATTAATTTTAACCTGGGCTCAGACTTCTTATGACCTAAAAATTGGTCAAAAAATTACCAATAAAAATGGACAAAAACTCAAAATGAATGCACAAAACTCAATCAGATATGAGATTTAAAAATGGGAACTAAAAATATACCTGCATTTATTTTCCTTTTATATGTTTCTATCCACCTTTCCTGTACCACCTTCCAAATATATTACAATTACCTCAAAAAGTGAAAAGAAGTTTTTTTTCTGCAATTAAAAGGTTATTTGGAATAAAGCACTAGACTAAATCATGGTTTAAATTAGGAGGGATAGCCAGCACATCTACCTTAGTGATACTGGATTAGAAATTGTTTGGATAGAACACTTAAATTCACATTTTTAAGGACAAGCTTTCACTGTCGCAGACAGCTTCATCAGGTCGAGAGAGTAGACTGCAAGGTTAACTGTCCACACTTGATTTTTTTTATAAAGCTATGATTTAACTCTATAGATGGCAGCACTTGGATTAAATAGATTAAATAGATAATAAAATATTATTATATCATCATCGTTATTACCGTTCCCCTCCATGCGGGTCCCCGTCTGGCACATCCTCTTCCATTCTTGTCGATTTTTCCAAACTTCTCCCTCAGCCACGCGTCTTCAGTCCGCTCCTTTAGCCTCCGTGTCCTTCTGCGCTTGATCCTTCAATCTTTTCCCTGGTCTTCTCTTTGTTCTATAAGGCATTCTGTCCTTCATTCTCATCACATGACCCAACCACACTTTTTATCCACGGTGTCTCTTCTAATGATATAACTTTTAAAAACCATCCCCAACTATTTCGTTCCTTATCCTGTCTCTTTTTATTGTATCTGACACCCTAGCTCAGTCGATGGCATGTCTGTCTATTGAGCCGAGGGTCCCAGGTTTGATTCCTGGCATGGTCGAAAACTTTATCTTGGTTGAAATGTGAGTGATGAATCAACGGCCGTGGGATTGAATGTTGTGCCTTTCCTAGTCTTGAGTTAGATTATAAGGTATATTAACCTACGACACAGACATAGAAAGCCGGTAGTGGAAAATATATGGCTTGAATAAAAAACTGACCCAGGCCACAGGTTGGAAACATTATTGGATAATGTAAAGTAAATTCTGTCACTTCTTGTAACATTTTCAATGCCTCTCGGGGGAACCTCAGCTCTGCTGAAATCCCTCTTCGTCCATGACCAGGTTTCAGAACCGTATGTCAACATTGGATGATAATATTTTGGCATATTTTCCTATATTCCATCACCAAATTATATATCCTTAACCATGTTGTGTAAAATTATCCACTCTTCCATATCCTTTGTCCTATTTCCTCCTGGATCTTACTGTTTGCGGTATCTTACTTCCTAGATAGCAGAAATTCCCCACCTTTTCGAGTTCCTTTCCGTTGATTGTTACTTCCTTTGCTGGATTTGTGTTTCCAAGCCACCTTCAAGGGTGAAGAAGCTATGACAGGCTTAGCAAGACAGTAGTGGATGTAGGAATGCTTTCAAAAATAGGAATATATAATAGTATATATTAGGGGCTGGCAACCTTTTTGGTGCCCTGATCGACTTTTACATTGTATTAAATGTCCCAAGATCACCCTTCGTTTCTCCACTATACTGTTAATTACTATTTTCTATACATCTTGTAATTATTCTTTAAATTCAACATTTCCTCCAATATTTATGTCCCTGTCTTTATAGAAACTACATAAAATAAATAAAATGTACACCTCGTTTAACCTGAGAGGTCTTACCATGACTGATTGCATTATGGTCCTGTCTTATAAGCTGTACCATAGTGGAATAATGCAAGGTAAGCTTGTCTTTTCGTGTCTTACGCAATCGACTGAAAATTGCTGCGAGATCAACCTATTGCCGACCCATGGTATATATTAATTATTGTTGTGATGTTGAAGAAAAATATATTAAAAAGTGTGCTGATAGGAAGGAGAGGAATTCACCTAAGGTTGAGGTTAGGGGCTTGTCTGGATTTGGTGATAAATTGATGGGCCAGTTTCCATATCCTTAGTTGTGAAGGGTTGCACATATCTATTTCGGGGGATTTTACCACCTTGGTGGTCAAAATTATGGGGTTTGGCAAGTAATGCCGCATGTTTGTCTTTATTTTTCATTTTTGTATCATGTCGATGACCATTCATTATCTTTCTCGGTGTTTTGTTTGTGAGACCAATGATGGATTATGCTTGGCACTGGTTACATTCTGGTTGGTAACTGGCCTCGTGGTATAGTGTTCAGAGCCCCTGGCTGCTGATCTAGAGGTCTTGGGTTCGATGCAGGCTGGTACCGGGGGATTTTTATCTATAGGGGCATAATTACAATGATCAGCAGAGTTCGGTTAACTAGGCTTAAGTTAGGAGGTTAACTTCATTGGGACATAGAAAATAACCCACCATAACTTCTCATGCTCGTTAAAGCCCGGTTGGTCATTAAAGTTTGCTGTTCAGAAATTGGGTCGCGGTTCTAAAACGTATGGGAACCAATGATCTAAAGTTTCACTCTCCTACTAGACCGGGATGCCGGTGATGGGGTTTGAATTCCACTTGGTTGTACTAGAGGAAGTTTTAAAAAAAACTAAATTGTTTTTCTCTCCCTTCTTTGTACAAATTTGGCTAAATTTCCTCTTAAAGTCCTTCCTTATTTATTAGTTTAACTGATACATGCGTATAACCTGAACTGGTACTAAGGACGCAGTAAGGAAAAAACTTATAAAAAAAAATTTTGTAACTATTTTTTTGCTAACGCCGTGTCTTATTAGCCATGCATGTAATATGCATATGTACTAATTACTCTAATGGGTTAGGGATTAAGAAGGTTATATTTAAGGTGTATCCACATTTATTTGGAGGAAAAGTGTAAAACTATTTTGGAAAAAATCACCCTCGGTACACCCAACCGAGATTCAAACCTTGATCTCCTTGTAATCGGCAGTCTAGTCTACTGCGAGAGTAGCGCCTTAGACCACGCGGTCATCGAAACGGGTCGATTGTAATGTCTTACTATTTATCTAACTGAAGCAGGGTTGGGAGAGGGGGAGAGTGTGTTAAATAAATAAAGAAACGCACCATTACCTACCGCAGACTTAATTGGAAACTGCGCCAATGAATGATGTTTGTCGAGTCGCAAAATGTAACAGTGAGTACATTTCACGGTCACTTGGGTTCACACATTATTAGGGTGTGCCCTCGAGTTTGTTCCATTTCTATTGTTCGTAGAAAGTTTAGTGGTAATTAAAATAGGGCTGGGGAGTAAATTCCAATCAGCATAGACTTTGCTCTGTAATAAACTCCATCTTGGTCTATCGGTCACTAAATTGTCGATGAAGGTAATAAATAATAGTGATCGACCCTAAGAGCCAGTTTCATAGTCAGATTTAGTACGCCTAAAGTGTGAGTCGATACTAAATACAGGACGACACCTACCTAGACCAAAATAGAATGGGCCAGTTTCGCATATGAAACTGGCCCATTCCATTCAAATTTCAGGTAGGTGACGTCTTATATTTATTATAGCACCACACTTGAGACGTACTAAATCTGACTATGAAACTGGCCCTTAGTCTTATGGAATCCTGGTTCAATTTTAGGTTAGTACTGATTAAAAATTGACTATGAGTTTTATAAGTTCATCCTGCTATCCAATTAGTAAATATCTGGTTTTAGGGATAGTTTTTTTTTTAAATTAAGCACTACGTCTTACTACCTGTTTGAATTATATGCTTAAGTACTCATTACACTAATAGGTTAGGGATTGGGAAGGTTGAATTTAGAGGAAGTGGACCTGTATTTGCGTGAAAGGAGAGTGGAAAACCATTTTGCAAAAACCACCCCCAGTTCACCCGACCAAGATTCGAACCTCGGTCTCCCCGTCCTCGGCAGTCTGGCTCAACACGAAACTAGCGTGTTAGCCAACTACGCCACCGAGGCCGGCTTAGGAATAGTTATATAGTATTAAGAGTGTGCATCACATCTTAATAAACTCTGTGACACTGTTGGCTAGAAATAGTAAATTTACCCCAACACTATTGCATGTGGATCATTTCTGATTAAACATTAATGGAGACAAAGAGTTGATAGAAGTTCTTAATACTGAACATTGTTGAAATATTAAATGATATTTGGATAAAAAAACTGCATTGAAAAGGCAGTTTTTTGACCATTTTAGAATGTCTTCACAGATAAGCACTGCTCACAAATCTTCATTCTGTCATAACAGGGACACACTGTAGTTATTAACAAGAAACTTTGTCGCTTTGTCCCCCATCGGCACCGCGGAAAATGTCGAGTAATCATTCAAATACGAATGTACTGCACACATTTCTTGTATTTTCCTTTCCCTTTTACTCCCAAACCTCGCGCGAGCCGGGAGCTGAGATGGATTTACTATCAGGAACACACTCAAGTGTAAGGGTATATTAGTAATAGCAGACAACTGCCAGTACAGCTGTTTTATGATTTGAAAAAAATAACTTGTTAACACAGCACTGTGTTTATTTTTGAAAATATATTATACTAACTTGTGTATGTTATGGCATAAACATATTTAAAAATATTATCAAGTATGTGTACAATGAGTAAATAATAATTAATACACATTTTGTTCAACTTGAATGTCAAATGTAAAATCCAATGTCATATTATTACGTAATAAACTGGTTACTGTAAAATTAACAAAATATTTTTTAAAATGTTAAATTTGATCGCGAATACAATTTTTACGTCCAAATTATTATTTCTCTTGATGAGTCTCTTCAATAATATTTCCAAGGGCACTGTTCCTCCGAGATGTGGAACCAGGATCTGTTGAACTTTTTTTCGTTTCATCGCTCTTAGAATCGTTCTGAAACAAGAGACAAGTTTTCAAAGGTACCAACTAGTACCAACTACTGGAAATGAACTGCCCCCTAAAAAAAATTGTGATTGTTGTTAATGCATGGATCTATTACACAAATATTTTGAAACATTTATAATACAAAATTTCTTTTGTGTTTTTTCAAATCGAATAAAACTTGGATTTTTTTTTTTCATTCTTACGTGTCTCAAAGATAATAAAAATTACCACTCGCGCACACCTATTGCTCAACCAAACACAATCAATGAAACAAATCACTCGTCAATACTCGACATTAACTCTCACTAATTCAAATGTTGGTTCCAACAGGTCACTTTGCCCCTAGGTTCGGGGCATGTGGGAATTTTGGCCCCAAGGCGCCGATCGCTCGTACATATTTCATTCACTGTCATGAAATGGGTGGGTTTCGATCAATTTGTAGTTCTACCCTTTCTGTTTAAATTTTCAGGAGTACAAACTTTGATGCCTTCACCCCAGAGATTAGAATATTAGTTGAAAGAAACTTTAAAAAAATATATTCTTTTTTGTAATCTTTGGTATACTGTTATTTTATAGTTATTGATAATATCTGTAAAAAGTGATGCATATAACATGATCTTACTTATGATTGCATGCAATGACTTAGAGGTATGTATGAAGATGTCATCATGAAAAGAGGGTGGAAAAAACATCCCTTAATGCACCCGGCCTGATTCGAACCTTGACCTGCGTGTTTCCAGTAATCTATCATACTGCGAGCCTTACACTTTAAATCGCGCGACCACCGATTTAAGTTTTAAATAGTCCTTTTTTTTTAGGAGGGGCACTTGGACAAAGGCTTTAGTCTAGTCTTGTCTGGTTTAGCGGCGTTGGGTGGGATCTGATTTTTCAAATACTGGTTGGGGTAACAAGGGCGTTATTCCCTTAAAAGTCTATCCCTAAGCCCCCATGTAAATGCAGTTATTATTTAATTTAAATTACACCTTTCTAAACTCCACTACAGTAGTTAAATACGGATTTAATTTAGAATAATTGTACCTTCATTTTCCTAGAGCGATATTGGAAAACTCTGTAAAAAAAAACCTTGGTTTACTCGTTTAGGTTTTGAGCCTTGATTTATACGTCACGGGCAAGTCACATAAGATATGAATAACATTTTACCCGCTTTCTACTGCGGGATGTTAATTAATCAATTCTTATATCAGATTCAATCAAATGTAACTAAATCCATTAGTTTACAAATAAACCACGCCCTAAAATATAAAATCTAGCTAAACTCCTTATTTAAAATAAACGACAAATTGCTAACAAAAACAGTAATGACGAATTTTACATAGACTCCACAGTTCATCCTTTTCAATGGACTTCCCGTCCACGCACGCGCATTCCTCTGTGACGTCATAGCAAGCTGCTCCTAGCGGTAGTACCCCAAACTAGTTTACGGGATCATCTAGTCCTATAAATATTGATTCACACGTTCAAAGAAAAATAGAAAACCGATAAACACAGCTTTACATTAACGAGTTATTTTAAATCTCCTCCCAACAGCCAACGTAACTGTCTGTGCTAGTTTCTGTCTGTAGAGCGCATGCGTCGTCAAATGCGCATGCGCACTGATTTAAGATGGTTGGTTCTGAGATTTGATTGGTTCTCCTGTGTCTTAACATCTTGATCAGAGCGGACAAAGTAGATAATAGTTTAACTTTAGCAGAACAGCTCGCGCCAATTAAGCGGAAACCCCTTGTGATTGGTTTAAGAGCGCGTCACGTGACCACGTTTATGTTCTGCGCTAGTTTTTCGATGAACGTGTGAATCCACTTAAGGTGGGGTGCTAGTGAGCGCCAGTTTAGTGCATTAAGTTTGCAGTTTTTATAGCATAAACATTTTTTTGGCAAAAATAGATAAAATATTTCTTCTATAGAAACATAGAGTTTAGCTTTCTTCACATGTTAATCTCAAGAGTTCTTGAATATCTCTCATGAGCATAGCGGCATTTGGTGACAAACTTTTTAAATGAAGAGGAAAAGTTGTCACTAAATTCCAGGACACCCTTGACAGATATTAAAAAAACCGTTGAGATTAGCATGTGCGGAAAACTAAACTCTATGTTTCTATTGAAGAAATATTTGATTTATTTTGGCCAAATAAATGTTTATGCTATAAAAACTTCGAAAATACTGCCCTAAACTGACGCTCACTAGCACCCCATCTTAAGAGTGCCGCCACCCCCCACCACGGCACACTCCAAAGCAAGTGACTTGTCCCACCTCCGAGAACAGGCTCTGCGTCTTTCGTTCCACCTCTTGCTCGTCCTCACTACCAGACGTCCCGCCGTGGAGGAACATCTTCATCTTCCTCAGACCCTTGAGGGAGGACAGACTTGTGCAGACCCTAGGTCTGGTGAAACAGGCGAACATGTCCTCGGGTACAGGGGGGAGGTGAGTCGTGCTATCCAGGTCGATCAGAGACTCGCCGGACCAGCTCTGCGGGTACCTCTCGTCCACCTCTGTCGTCCTGGACGTCTTACCCGTGAGGAGGACGCCCGGCGTCGGAGGCGTCTTCCTCTTCACCTCTAGGTTGCTGATTCTCTTCGAGATATCTTGGGCTGGAGAGATTTAAGACGGGATTTTTTTATTTTTTTTTAAGATTTTCCACATAAAAATTTTTGTTTTGGAAAATTTTGCCCTTTCCTTTTTTTCCATAAAAATTTACAATTTAAAAATTTTTCCTCACAAAAAAATTGTTCTGTAAAATTTTCATTAAAATAATTTGGGTTAGAATTAACTTCCATAGAAAAAGATTACTTTCGCACCAACCATATTTTTCGATGGGGGTTTGAGGCCCCCCTCCCCCCTTGCTGTCGTTTGTCACACCCAAGAGTGAACCCCCCCTACATTTTTTGATGTATTTATTTGTGTGTGATGTCCTGATTCATCTCATGGTCAGATATAGTGTTTACTGCTATTGGGATAGACCAGGGGTGGCCAAAATTTTGGATCTATTGATCTACTCCAGAGAAGGAAAATCCTTTGCGCTCTACTACGGAGCTATAGGCATTATTTGTTTCATTGATAAAAAAAATAATTAATAACACTTTTTTTAGTAGTAAAATTATATTGCATATAAAAACTTATAAAGAGTTCTTTCATTGACTAAAACTGAGTTTTTCATAAAACTATTTTTTTTGAACCGCGTATTACTACACTTTCGGGTTATATGTACTAATTACGTTGGAGTGTTAGGGATTAGAAAGGTTAGATTTATAGGAAGTGTACTCGCATTTGCGTGGAAGGAAAGTGTAAAACCATTTAGGTGGAAAACCACCCTCTGTACATCCGAGTGAGATTCGAACCTTGATCTCACCGTCATCGGCAGTCTAGTCTACTGCGAGAGTAGCGTGTTAGACAACGCGGCCAGTGAAGCGGGAAAAACTTACATATCGTTTAATTTCACTAAAAAAAGTATTTTCTCGTCAAACACTTTGATTTGAAGTTAATTCATGACACAGCATAATCTTAGGATTGTTTGACACCGCATAATCTTAGGATTGTTTGACACCGCATAATCTTAGGATTGTTTGACACCGCATAATCTTAGGATTGTTTGACACCGCATAGTCTTAGTATTGTTTGACACCTCATAATCTTAGGATTGTTTGACACCTCATAATCTTAGGATTGTTTGTTGAATGAGAGCTATTAATTTACTCTGGCACAAACGAAGCAAGGATTGTAAACATCCATCATTCAGACAGCTTCGATATTTAAGATTTTATAATCTTCAGTTGAGGGGGAAACTCCCCCAAACCCCGCCTTTAATTTTTTTCTCTCTTTAACCAATGCGATCGACCAAAATAACGGCCGCGATCAACCGGTATATCATGATCGACTGTTTTGGCCACCTCTGAGTGAATTCTCTACCTTGAGGAACTTCCGACAAAAGATAGGCGTCCACCGTTTCCTCGTCGTCGACCTCAAGTTCCCTCTCCAGCACCGTCAGAAGTCTCCTGAAGTCCTCTTTCAAGGACGACATCGCCGGGTCGAGGTTGGGCCCGTCGATCGCCACGATCGCCGAAGCGGTCAGTCTCCTCGCCAGCACCAGGAACGTCCTCGAAGAACTCTGCATCGCCGTCATCACCCTACTGGCCCTGACGGCGAGGCTCCTCAGGTAGCAGACGTTCTTCTCCCCCGACGACGCCCTCTCTTTGAGGTCCAAGGCCGCCTCTGTGACTAGGACGGCGTTGTGGAGCATCTGCTCCGTCTGTGCCTTCAGGGTGATCTTCGAGCGAGGGTTGTCCATCGTTTGGAACTCGATCTGAGATACATTTGTCGTGGTTTTTTGTGTGGTCCTCGCCGTTTGTCTTGTCAGGACGGGCGATGATGGACACTGCCGCGTGTTTATTTACTAGCTCTGTCGCCGTGGCGCCTCGACAATGGGATTAACAATGCTTACGAGGCCTCGGGCTGTCGCCAGGATCGTTACACCGCAACTCCTTTTTGTTAAAAAAAATATATTTTTTTTATATAAGGTGGAAGTGTAGGAAATGTTAGTAAGGGTTTAAAAAAATGTATTTTTTTTATATAAGGTGGAAGTGTAGGAAATGTTAGTTAAGGGTTTTTTTTTTTACAGTTTTNACGTAGAGTATAATTTTTTTTTTCACACTATGATATCAACAGTTGTTGAATATCTGTCAAGGATGTCCTGGAATTAAATGGCAACCTTTTCTCTTTATTTAAAACGTCTCTAATCTAATGCCGCTATGTTCATGACAGATATTCAACAACTGTTGATATCAAAATGTGAAGAAAATCAAACTATATTTCTAATGGTGCAATATTTGATTTATTTTGACAAAAATAAAAGTTTTGCTATTAAAATTGAAAAAAAAAGACCTTTTATCGTGTCCCCTACACACCCACTTTAAGGATGTTCAAGATAATTAACTTTTTTTTTTATCATTGCGTATTACTTACCGTTCGGGTCTGCCATGGTTCTTCTTACGTTCTGGGTCTACGTTACCTTGTATTGTATATTAATGGGTACAGTACGCTTATACCTTTTTTTTTCGGTCTTGTCAGAGGTCCTAGTTTTTTCAAGCGTTACTAATAAACTGAAAACTGAAAAAATGGCACCTGGACACGGGAATCGAATCCGTGACCTTTGGGCTTAGTACGCCAATGCTCTAACCACTGAGCTATCCAGGATTCGTCCCGTGCCTAGGGTCATTCTTCACTCATATTTTAAGGCAGAAGTTTATGATGGACGTGCGGAAATCGTCGGCTACAAATGTGTGATTATATTAATATCACGAGCTATCAGATAACGCAGCCATCTTCGTCTCGGTAGTTGGCTTATTGCTGCCACTGTACAATTATTATAATTTCATGGGATTGCATATTAAGAAAGATTGTTATTAATAAAGCTCATTCACGGTTTTGTAAGACTAATAGGTTACATACAAGGTACATCCCACACCAAACACTCGGCCTCACGGATAGTTTCGCTGCATTCCTTGAACTGTAGGTTTAATTCTTAGAGACTGGAGAGTGCTACAGTAGCCCCATGGCTTCTTTGGTGCTAACTGACAGTTCACAGCTGACTTCTGACAGTCAACATTTAGTTATATACCTAAATTTTGACTGTCAGAAGTGACATCTGCTAAACACATGTTTTTTGCAGATCATATGGTTCGGCGTAGGGATACATAAATTTGGTCTGGTAACTTTTCAAAGCCGCCAGCTGTGAGCTGTCAGTCAGCACCAAAGAAGTCATGGGGCTACTGTAGTTACAGTTCTCAGTGATAATAGAACTTCCAAATAAAACAACTCACTTTCAAATTGTTCTTTTTAAATGGTTTAGAAAGGGGGTGGGGTGCTGTACAAACACAATAGTTCGGGTACCGGCAATCTCTCCTCCCCCCACCCACCCACAACTCACCCCTTCACCCCTTTGCAATGAACAAACCCTTACAACGCAACCCTCTTCAACCCAGTTGCAGCCTCACCAGGAATGTGTATTTTAAAACCAGACAAGTAAAAAAAAGGATACAAATTTTTCAACATAAAGGCCTTTAAAATAATTTTTTTTTAAAAATGCACAAAAATAAAGCAAACGAAAAAAATACATAATATTTTAAAACGACAAAAAATTACCTATAAAATATGTATTTATACAACCAGGAGGTCATGAACAGGATTGGTGTGACGTGAAAAAAAGTCTGCGCTACATAAAAAAAAAATACGTCATCAAAATCCGGGCCCTAGGTATGTGCTTTAAGGTAATTTGAACATAAATAATTCTTCTTTACTTTAGAACAGATTTTATTCAAATGCTAATATGATCATGAGGGACAGGTATTAAAGACCTGTTTGTATTAATATATTTGGAAAATTAATCTAAACCTGTCTACATCAACAATATTTGGCTTATTTTGGTCCAAAGGGTTTATTAGTACAAAAACTGCAAACATAATTGCCTCGGTTCAAAATCTACCAACCCGCCTTAGTATAAATTAATTAAAATCATTTTAGTTTCTAAAAAAAATTAAACTTATTCTGAATTTATTTGAACCAAAATTGTTTTATTTATTTTAACTTGTTTCATAAGAAACGTAAATACGTTCAAAAACAAAACACACATATTTTGAAACGGACCAGCAAATAAACAAATGCAAAGTTTGAAGTAACTTCAACGATGTCATCTTTCTTAGTATTTATTTTGTGTGTGTACTTATTTTTTTTATTTTTATCTACTAATTTTGTTAATTAAAAGGTAGCTAATTATTCCGCTCGGATTCCGAACGGAAAAATCATGAACGTGTCTCCACATCTTTCAGAGACGCTTTTTTTTTTATCAACATAAAAAAAAGAGTACCTTTTCTTTGTCCGACTGTATAAACGCCATCTTCCCGTTTAATGAACTGTGTATATTAGTGAGCATAAAATTGGAATGAATTTGTTAATTAATTAATATTGAAACGTAGGACAGAGACAATGTGTTTTTTTTCCCTTTCTTTACAAAATAACAGATGGGACTAACTTACGACACGTAAGAATGGTAAGAGAGAGATATATAGAAGACAAAGAGGAAAGAAGATATAAATAGAATCGACAAATTATTTATTTATATGTTTTCCTTGTTCCATCATTTAACGAAGTGACTCTAAAGGGAAGTAGTTTTGCAGTTTTTATATCAAATTATTTTTTGGTCAAAATATAGCCAATATTTTGATTAGTCAATATCCAATGTTCATTAGAAACATAAAGTTTAATTTTCTTAACGCGGTGATATCAACAGTTGTTGAAAATCTATAAAGGGTGTCCTGGAATTTAATGACAACTTTAAACATTTTTGCTATTAAAAAAAACTGCAAAAAACACTGCTCTTTTCCCGTGTCCCATACATTCCCACCTTAATTTTTTATCCAGACGGTAAAAAGGTTGAAAGCTGAAAAGAAGGTGAATTAGACCTCATTATTCTAAATCGTCGAATGCATACTCAAAATAACCAGTAGCGTAGTAACACTTCCGAATTTTTTTTGGGTGGGGGAGGGGGGCAAGGGAATGGTGTCTAAGGTAGTGAATATTTTTCTCTAGTTATTTTCGAGGACAGTCATTATAAAATAACTGGGGAGGGAACCCAATAAAATACAGTCAAATTTTCATAAACAAGTATATACGTTTGTCTAATTTTATTTTATTTTATTTATTTAGCACAGTGTCTTACTACCCGTTCGGGTTATACGCTTAAGTACTAATTACACTAATGGATTAGGAATTGGGAAGGTTGAATTTAGAGGAAGTGAACCCGTATTTTAGTGGAGGGAGAGTGGAAAAAAACATTTAGGAAACCTCCCCCCTAGTTCACCCGAGCAAGATTCGAACCTCGTTCTCCCCGTCCTCGGCAGTCTAGATCAACACGAAACCAACTCGTTAGCCAACTATGCCACCGAGGCGGGTGTTTTGACTAATTGCTATCTTAATCTTCCACTACCTAAATTCAATCAAATACACCATTCATCCTTTCCTTCAAGGTCACCGGTTCGTTGGAAATGGAGAGAGAGAGAGAGAGAGAGAGAGAGAGAGGAGAAGAAGAAGAAGAAGAAACTTAAGGGGTCTTCCACAAACCACGTAACTACGTGTTACACGGGGAAGGAGGGGGGGCTCTAATGTCTACATGGTGTTACAAGGTGTTCCATGTAAGGAGGGGGGTGCATATCAGTGTTACGTAGCACAGATCTTATGCTTCACTGATAATGTTGAAAAAAAATAATATTAATAAAAAAATAAAAATAATAAAATATTGTTTAAGACATTCTTTTAAAATATTTAGTATATTCAGGAATCAATTTCATACTTACAAAGTACAAAGACCTCCATTATAATATATATATATTTATAAAATAGCATTCATGATAGCAGCAGGCCCAACTCCTCTCGCGTGAGGTTTGGGAGTAAAAGGGAAAAGAAAAACACAAGAAATGTGTGCAGTACATTCGTATTTGAATGATTACTCGACATTTTCCGCGGTGACGATGGGGGACAAAGTGACAAAGTTTCTTGTTAATAACTACAGTATGTCCCTGTTATGACAGAATGAAGATTTGTACACAGTGCTTATCTGTGAAGACATTCTAAAATGGTCAAAAAACGGTCTTTTCAATGCAGTTTTTATCCAAATATAATTTAATATTTCAAAAATGTTCAGTATTAGGAACTTCTATTAACTCTTTATCTCCATTAATGTTTAATCAGAAATGATCCACGTGCAATAGTGTTGGTGTAAATTTACTATTTCCAGAGTTGATTGACATGTGATGCGCGCTCTCTAAGTTTGTACTAATGTGTATTTAAAAAAAAAATGTTTCTCATTTTCCTTAATGTGTTAAGGATTAGGAAGGCTGAATTTAGATCAAATGTACCCTCATTTGTGCGAAGTTAGAGTAAAAGACTATTTATACAAATATTCGATACGCCATAACGGTATTCGAACACTGATCTTCCAGTTCTCGACATTCATGTATATTGTGGGAGTAACGCCTTAGACCAATCGTCCACCGAAGCTGATATATATATGACAAGCAAGTTATAATGTGTTATATATATATATATCTGACACGCAAGTTATAATATGCCGTATATTTGACAGGGAAGCCATAATATATATGTACATATGTATATTATGACCTCCGTGTGAACCCGTAAAGAATAAACAACAAACAAACATAATCTACTCATTGCCCCGGATTATCGAATTTATCGTCCGTATTTTTATTTTTTTTTAAATCCTAAACATACTTTAGCAGAATCCAATCCATTGCCGTCGAGGCCATATGGTCAGACAGCCTCCAAAGCGACCAATCACAATCGAGTGAGTCATGTTGGCGCTGTTAGCCGGTCGTAAATCGAGAGGTGTGTGTGTGTGTGTGTGTGGAAACTACCCCCCTTCTATAAAACCCCAACCCCTTCACACATTCTCACCCCCCCACTCCCCCGAACCCATCTCTTCACAGTTATTTTATGTACATCGTATCTCTCGCACTCACTCATAAACTGTTGTTGTCGAACTGACACACTATATTCGTTTAGTTTAAAAAAAAAAAAAACAAAAAAAAAA
>CABFWO010001933.1:116551-128532 GCA_902155825.1 Timema genevievae
AAACAAAAAAAAAACAAGGTATCACTAAACCCACTTGTTCTCATGAGGCTTAAGGTTGGAATGTAGGGGATGCTAAAAAAAAAACCTCAGTGTTTTTACAGTTTTTATAGCAAAACTTTTTTTTTGACCAAAATAAATCAAATATTTCTCCAGTAGAAACAAAGAGTTCAATTTTCTTCACACGGTGATATCAACAGTTGTTGAATATCTGTCATGAGTATAACGACATTATAATATGAGAAACTTTTTAAATGAAGAGAAAAAGTTGTCATTAAATTCCAGGAGACCTTTGACAAGATATTCAACAACTGTTGATATCACCGTGTGAAGAAAATTAAACTCTTTGTTTGTACTGGAGCAATATTTTATTTTTATTTTGGCCAAATAAAAATTTTGTTATAAAAATTGCAAAAAAAACAAAAAAAACGATATTTTCTCGCGTCCCCTACACACCCACCCTTAAACACTCGAGCGAGGTCGATAAATTTAAACTCTCTCTCCACATTCAAATCGGACTAGTCGAGACTAATGCATTTGTCCGCTTGTACATGATTTAATAAACAAAATAATACCTAGGCTCAAATTTATAATAGTTGAATATCATGTTATGGATATATATATATGTGTGTTACTCACACACACACACATATATATATATATATGTGTTAAAAATTTGAAGATTTACATTTTATATGTTTTTTAAAAATTATTTTTAGAAAAAGGGACAGTATGAAACCATGGTAATCTCAATTTGTTTATTTTTCTCCGTCAAATTAACACGTCACTGGGCAGTGTGTTTTGTGTCTGTGTATACGTGTAAGAATATATTCTCGTTTACATATGCACAAGCCTGCGAAGAACCGACTAACCCACGTTTATTTCAAACTGAGATATTTTCATGTCCAGCTTACATTTGGATTCACACACACACGTATAGTACGAATTTCATAGGAAGAGACTTTTAGAAAAAACAAACTTTTTTTAGGTCAATATTGGTAACATTTTACTATATTATTAGTGTAATATTGTAGCTATTAATAATATCTATCAATAGTGGCAGATGGAGATCACATTACTTGACAATGAAAGTAGATCTAGTAACTTTTCTAGCTTTCAGATAAGGTTCTTCCTATGAACATTGAACTGTAGTAACTTTTCTAGCTGTCAGATAAAGTTCTTCCTATGAACATTGGACTGTAGTAACTTGTCTAGCTTTCAGATAAGGTTCTTCCTATGAACATTGGACTGTAGTAACTTGTCAAGCTTTCAGATAAGGTTCTTCCTAGGAACATTGGACTGTGGTATCTTTTCTAGCTGTCAGATAAGGTTCTTCCTATGAACATTGGACTGTAGTAACTTTTCTAGCTGTCAAATAAGGTTCTTCCTATGAACATTGGACTGTAGTAACTTTTCTAGCTGTCAGATAAGGTTCTTCTTATGAACATTGGACTGTAGTAACTTTTCTAGCTGTCAGATAAGGTTCTTCCTATGAACATTGGACTGTAGTAACTTGTCTAGCTTTCAGATAAGGTTCTTCCTATGAACATTGGACTGTAGTAACTTTTCTAGCTGTCAGATAAAGTTCTTCCTATGAAAATTGGACTGTAGTAACTTTTTTAGCTGTCAGATAAGGTTCTTAATATGAAAATTCGACTGTAATAACTTTTTTAGCTGTTAGATAAGGTTCTTAATATGAAAATTCGACTGTAATAACTTTTTTAGCTATCAGATAAGGTTATTCCTATTCTAACGATTTTGTTCAAAATTACGTGATAATATATAATATTTGTTGGTTTTCTTAAAATAAATTGATTTAATAGTAGTTGCTTATGACAAATTTAATAACATTTGAATATTTAGAAAATGGCCTTGAAAATTTAGTTCGAAATGGCTATCAGAGATATTTTTAATGATAAATAAGAATACATTCTTACTTTGACGAAGATACATCGTTTAAGGGTATTTTACAATTAACTTATTTTTGAAATTTTTTTCCCAAGATATAATATACTATATTAGAATGTTTGTACACTAACTGTACCATACCATTTATTTATACCACATTAACACAAGTGCACAAATAATACATAATTAAATAATTTCATACCGAGAAAATTTATTAGAATGACCATGTATACCGTAAGAATTGTTTTAAAAAAAGTTTAATAAATGTAAAAAATAGAAAAAATGTTCACCCACTAAGATAAACTGCAAAAAAGAATAGATCTAGAATTAATTTTTTTTTTGGAAAATCTGGAAAGGTAAGGGGATTTTATAACACTTATTTTTGTACCTTGTTAGACACTAAACTTTGAATCATAGCAAATTAAAAAAGTGTTTTAAGTTTCACAGAATATAATTGACTTTTCAATATTCATCTTTTAAAAACATCAATTTGAGGTATTTAACGTTCACTTTCTGAACACACGATAATGTCTATGAGCGAGAGCGAAAGAGCCTACCAATTTTGCCTGTAAAGCTATTTTCATATATCCTTCCATGGTTCTTTTACACGCCACAATTGACATGGGACCGACGGCTTTACTTTCCCATCTGAAGGAAGTTGTGCTACGGTTTTTTATCGCTCAAGAAAAATCCGTCGACCTCGGCTGTGTTCGAACCCATGAACATCGGGTCTTGAGGAGAGCACTTCCCCCCAACAATAATCATTGAAAAATATTTCGAACGTTGAATAAACAGTTTTTATATATAACAAACGTTTGCAGATGTTATAATTTTTTTTTTGCAAATGGAAGTGTAATATCAGTATTTCGGACATTAAGTGTATCTTTCATACCCATCTATCTCACCCACTGCTTTTATTCTTTGTTTGTGTTAAACATACATGATACCAGGTTATACAGGGTGTTCCCGGAATAAACAGACAATTTTTCAGGATGTGTTTAGGGTATCAAAAAAACTAACTCAAAATGTCCTTTTGAGATTTGTTCGTTTTCACTTCTTTTTTTTCGCGCAAATAGAAAAAAAAAACGAAATCGCATTTTTCTGCATATAAAGTGAAATAAATCTAAAAATATCACATTACGTTTATTAAAAACGCCTTGGAATAAAGGTTATACATTATTAATTTATTACTAATTTGATTATCATTTGTACCGATATTTTTCATAATTTGGGAGGAATCCGCTATGAAACATCCAACGAGATATGTGAAAGTAATCGGAAAAAACACATTTATCTATTTTGTTAAAAACATTAAATTAATTAAATTAATTACTAAGTTAAAAAAATTACAATGCTTTCCTACAGGCTGGAGGCCATCATCTGGACTAAAATATATAAATAAAGTATTTTATTTTATACCTATATTTTGATTTTGTCTAATTTTTGGACGTTTGTTCGAAAAGGAAGCAAAAACGAGTTAATCTCTAAAGAACATCTTGAGTTAGTTTTTCGTATCTCTACCAAAGTTGGGTTGTTTATGGTAAGTGTGTAGGCACCGCGAGAAAAGGCCGGCGTCTTTGCAGTTTTTGGCCAAAAACTTTTTTTTTAGGTCAAAATAAATATATGCTCCAGTATAAACATGGTTTAATTTTCTTCACGTGGTGATATATAACAATTGTTGAATATCTGTCATGAGCATAGCGGTATTAGACGAGAAACTTTTTAAAATGAAGACGAAAAGTTGTCATTAAATTCCAGGACACCCCTAGACAGATATTCAACAACTGTTGATATCACCGCGTGAAGAAAAACTATATGTTCCTACTGGACATTTGTCACAAAAAAAATGCAAAAGTACTGACCTTAACTCGCGTTTCCTACACTCCTTCCCATCTTAATCCGCGATCACCCTGTATATACAGAGTGTTCAGAAACTCATAGCCCAAACTGCACAAAAATGACGACCGTTAATGATGACCCTCAGAATGTATTCGCATTTCTAAATGGACTGGTGTGTTTACTATTAATTGTAGTATGTTCTGCTACCGCGCTCCAAGATGTAGATGTATGCAATGCCGCGTGCCTAATTCCTATGCAACCTTTTGTACACGCATGCTTGAACAGATTTGCTCTCCCGGCGATACACACAGAAACACAATTTAATGGTATTTGCATAATTTGTCGGATGTAAGTGTATAGGGATTTTGTAATACTTTTGGTTTAAACAAACTATATGTGCAGTTTGGGCTATGAATCTCTGAACACCCTGTATATATATATTTTTTTTTATTACTGGCGCGAGGATATGCGTGGATCCCTCGCATGTATGTCCCCCTTCTCCCGTCTTTCCCCCTCAACATTTTACATGTGTTACATAGTTATAAATGATTTATGGACCTAGTAGCTAGTTTACATTTTGCATTTGGTCCTGTCCACGCAGGACTGGTTGTTTGAGTCCAACTGTGGTTTTAGGGCTAGAGGTCTACGAGGACTGGTAGCACACTGTGCTGGTAGGTTAAGACCGCTACCCGTGTTGGTGATCACGTGGGATAAATGCCAGCTTCGTATAATCTTCCAATCACTTTCCTGAAGTCCGGGTTCGAATATCGTCTGGATGTATCGAACTTTGTTTTTTTTTCAATTCACTGGTTTCACGCGATATTTCTCCACGCAAATGAAGTCACATTTCTTCTAAATTTCACTCATACCCTCACTCCACTAGTATAATTAAAATGATAGGTAGAAAAATAAAAAGGAATGGCCTTAGTGTGCCGGGTTTTGGACACAAGTGTGTGTGTGTGTGTGTGTGTGTGTATATATATATATATATATATTAGGGGTGTGTGAAGGCAACATTTTAAATGCGAAGCGAAGTCGATGCGAAGAAGAAAATTTGAAGTCGAAGACCTATATTAATAATTAATGCACATAAGCCTACTGAAAATCTTAGTAAATTATCAATAAAGTTTTAATATTTACTTACATCATGGAGCAGATAATATTATTTTGCAAACTTTACATATGAATGTCTTTTCATCTGCATTTATATGTTAATAATAATTATAAATTAAATTCTGTTTTCGTCTCCCACTTTCCGTATCAGCCATTTTGAATAATGAAGAAAATGCGAAGAAGCTATGAAAAACTTCTGTGTCAAAATGCACTTGTAAATTTGTCACAGATAATTCTAAAGAGATGTAATATTAAGGACTAAACATTAGGCGCTTTCTCTGCTTCATACCAATGACCTTGGTGTTATTTCTTTATATGTATTTTAATTTCTTACAAAATTATGTTGGCAATAGTGAATATAATATATTAACATTTACCTACCCGCTTTTGATCCATGCTTACGTTTTGGTAGTTAAATTACCAGTTGATGCTAAAATTATATTTAGTAACTGTTTTAAATTTATCAAATATTAGAATATGTAATATTTAGTAAGATAAAATTAAATCGTTTGATAATTTATCGAAGTTCTATCCTTCCTTCGAAATTTGTCGAATAGCCGAAGGCTATTGTAGATGTCGAAGTCGAAACCGAAGGAGATTTGACCTTCGACCTCGAATTCGACTTTTCGAAGCTTCGCACACCATTAATATATATATATATATATAATCACCACTTATTACTACCGGTTCATATTATATGCCTATGTATTAATTATGTTAATGAGTTAGATATGAGAAGGTTTGACTTAGAGGAAGTGTACCTATATCTGCATGGCTGGAGAGGGGAAAACAGTTCTGGGAAAACCACCCTCAGTACACCTGACCATGATTCGAACCTCGGTCTCCCCGTCCTCGGTAGTCTAGTCTACTGCGAGAGTAGCGCCTTAGACCATGCGGCCACCGAAACGCGTGGTAGTTGATTGAAGAATGACATCTAAAAATTTAATTTATTATGAAAATTTTTACTAAAAAAATCACCAATACAGTTTTTTTTTCATAATAATTATCTGGGGAGGGCTTTACATAATATTCTCTACTCTCTAGCGCCGTTAGATAGAATTTATAGGCAACTCTCTCGACAGTTGTATAGAGCGGGTTGCCTTCTTCAAGAATAAGGCGTTTACCAATCAAATCAAATAATACCGGACTTTGCGTATTTACTGACATTCTACCAGATATCCGCATACTATCATTGTTAGAGACGAGAAAGATAGAATTTTAGAGGTTGCACCCCCATTTTCTGAACTAAACGTGCTCAAACTATACAGGGGAAAAAAAACCACCTCTATATATCTGACCCTGACATTCAACGCTTTGCTAACTTTCTTTTTAATAGTTTTTTTAACTAAAACTAACTCGCTTAGGTGGTCGAATGGTCCAAAGCGTCATTATCGCATTAGACCGGATTACCGATAAAGAGGAGATTGGGATTTGAATCCTGGTCGGGTGTACTGAGGATGTTTTTTTCCCCCTTAGACTGTTTTCCACTTTACCGCCACTCAAATAGGTTACACTTCCTAGAAATTCAACCTTCATAATCCCTAATGCATAAGCATAACTATACATATGCGTTAAGCCCGAATGGGTCGTAAGACGCGGTGCATAAAAAACTCATTTAAGACATCACAAAACCTGCTTCGGTGACCGCATGGTCTAACGCGTTACTCTCGCAGTAGATTAGACTACCATTGACGAGATAGAGGTTAGAATCTCTGTCCAAAATGATTTTCCACTTTCCCTCCACGAAAATGCGGGGTACATTACCTCTAAATATAACCTTCCTAATCCCTAAAACCACTAGCTTAATTAATTCTCAAGCGTATAACTCGAACGATTAGTAAAACGCGATTATAAATAGAATAGACTCCACAAAACTTTTTTTATCGATTTTTTTAGTTATTTAGACGCTTCAATATAAAACTGTTATTGAATAGTAGGGCCTCCACCGTGGTTCGGATTCCACGTTAAACTGTAGGTCCTCCATTTCATCCCATAATCACCTTACCATTACACATTAGCGTAAGTGCGTATAACCCGAACGGGTAGTAAGACGTGGTGCTAATAATAATAATAATAATAATAGTAGGTTAGTTTAATTTGTCTAAAACAACTGAATATTTTTTATTAATGAAAATAATCTCATTTGTTAACTTGAAAATCGTTTAAATTATTTCGCCCACCCAAAACGGTCACGATTTTCTTGGAACCCCATCCAAATTCTGAAATTTCTCATATTAAGATGATGACCGTTTCTTCCAGACTTTGTTTTCATGGTAAAACTAGACATTTCTTTTACAGCCGTGTCACGTGTGACGCTGTAGTCATTGTTTACAACACTACCTACAAGATAAACAATATTATATACAACAACTTATTGAACAACAAACATTCTTCTTCTTAATTATTAGCTAACTTAAAATTTTATTCTTCAGTAATCAATAGCTAACTTAATTTTATGAAAATACGTGAAAACCTATGCAAGTAAAAATAAAAATACAAACTTATTTTGTAATAAAACTCTATAAAGAATATAAAAATGGTGCAGTGCGGCTCATGTAGCCATAGCTTTAGTCGGTTTCCTACCATTATTTTGGGTTTGTATACTACAGTACAATATTTTCCCTGAAGAACTTTTTCGAAAATAAAAACATAATTTTTTACTTCCAACATTGATAACATTTTACTTAATTATTAGCGTTATTTTTTAGGTAATGATAATATTTATCAAAAGTGACAGCTTTAGATCACTTGACTACGTATGAATGCGTGAAACTAGATCTTGTAAGCTTTCTAGCTGTTAGATAAAGGCCTTATAATGAAAATTGGACGATGTTAGACGGGTTAAGCCTGTTTGTAATTTCTGTTTTTTTTCCCTACTAAAAATTTCAGCTAGAAACACATATGTAAAGTCCTACTTAAGGTGAGTGTATAAGGAACGCGAGAAAAAGCCGGTGTTTTTTTTTGCAGTTCTTATATCAAAACTTGTTTTTGGCCAAAATAAATCAAATATTTCTCCAGTAGAAACGTAGAGTTTAATTTTCTTCCCGTGGTGATATCAACAGTGGTTGAATATCTTGTCAAGGGTGTCCTGGAATTTAATGACAACTTTTTCATCTTCATTTAAAAAGTTGCTCATCTAATACCGCTATGCTCATGACAGATATTCAACAACTGTTGATATCACCATGACCCGCCTCGGTGGCGTAATTAGCTAACGCGCCAGTCGCGTTGAGCCAGACCATTGAGGACAGGGAGATCGAGGTTCGAATCTCGGTCGGGTGAACTGGGGGTGGTTTTTCCTAAATGGTTTTTCACTCTCCCTCCACGCAAATGCGGAGTTAACTTCCTCTAAATTCAACCTTCCCAATTCCTAACCCATTAGTGTAATGAGTACTTAAGCGTATAACCCGAAAGGGTAGTAAGACGCGGTGCTAAATACATTATCACCATGTGAAGAAAATAAAACTTTTATGTTTCTACTGGAGAAATATTTGATTAATTTTGGCCAAAAACAATTTTTGATATAAAACTTGCAAAAAAACACCGACCTTTTCTCACTTCTCCTACATCCCCTCCTCAAAGCCACATGACTATACCAAATTGGTTGTGATAGAGCCATATTTATATTTGTTTACTGTTTTACGGCTTTTCAACATTTTTTAGTTGTTCTACAAATAGATCCTACGATTAAAATTAATTATCGCTCTAATCGTTTTAGAAACATTTTAATTATAAATTGATTCAAATGTAATACCATAATTTAAACCGTGTCCCATAATTACTGGTATATAAGGTTTTATTTATTTTAAGCTACTTCAAATAATAATTATATTTGTGATATAGCTAATATTTTATATATTTTTTTAGTTAATACGGTTGAACACAAGCGTTATTTAAACTCTTAATCCATAAGTAAATTATGAGAAAGGCAGTTAATTGCGACCGAATTAGTATCAAAAGGAAAAGTAACATTGACCAATCACGTGCGGAAAAAAAAAACCTCAAGTTAAATTGGCTGAGATTCGAACCTCGAACCTCGAACCTCCCGGTCACAGACAATCCGCTATATATTGCAATCCTGACGCCTACATTTATCTGCGCGCTTATTGGTGTGGGTAAACAGCAGTCACTTATTAGCATTTATTTATATGTAACGCGTCGGTGACCTGGTGGTCTAGGGGGTAAGGTGTCAGACTTCTGTGCTGAGGGTCCGGGGTTCGATCCTCGGTCCCGGCATAGATTTATCTGATTGCCAAACCCTTCCTTCTACCTCTGACAAGACGTGTATTAATCACAACTTGTGAATGTGTGGAATGCCAGGCCTCCACCGTGGTTCGGATCCCACGTTAAACTGTAGGTCCTCCATTTCATCTCACAATCACCCTACCATTACACATTAGCGTAAGTGCGTGTAACCCGAACGGGTAGTAAGACGCGGTGCTAATAATAATATATCAGCACAAGAAAATTTCTTTGAGCGAGAGCGAAAGGGCCTACCAATTTTACCGGGAAAGTTATTTCCATATACCTTCCAGGTTTCTATTTTTACTTACCACAATCGACATTGAACCGACGGCTTTACTTCCACTCTGAAGGAAGTTGTGCTGCGGATTTTTTTAAAAGTTCAAGTTAATTTTTAGTATGTTTGAAAAATATTTTAATAATAATAATTAACACGTGATTAAACGCACTTTCATAATGTGCGGTGGAAGTTAATGCAATTCTAAGTCAGTATTTTAACAATCTTTATAGTAAAACTTTTTTTTTGGTCAAAATAAATAAAATACCAGTGAGTGGATCGTTACAGTGATAACTGCAGATTGTTGCGCCAAAATGTGTCCTAAACTTTTTTACTGGGAAAAGTTCTATAGGATGATGGCTCCTTCGACTTTCTAGTTATAGGTTTTTACTCTTCAAAGGCTATTAACTTTTTCATAGACTTTGAGCTTTCGTTGTTTAATTTTAAGCAATAACTAGTATGTTTCCCCCTTCTTACATCTATATTAACTTTAAAACGACCAGTCTTACAGCTCTCCATCTATTTGTTGTACTAAACCACTGTAAAGAGAAAAAAGGGTAACGCCAGATGGAGAAAGACATCTGATTGGCTGAGCTTGTGACGTCACTCAGTACACAAGCCAGCAATGTAAAGAGAATAGAGGGTAACGCCAGACGGAGAAAGACATCTGATTGGCTGAGATTGTGACGTCACTCATTACACAAGCCAGCAATGTAAAGAGAATAGAGGGTAGCGCCAGACGGAGAAAGACATCTGATTGGCTGAACTTGTGACGTCACTCAGTATATAAGACATGTCGTGCGAGGTTTGGGAGTAAAAGGGAAAGGAAAATACCAGAAATGTGTGCAGTACATTCGTATTTGAATGATTACTCGACATTTTCCGCGGTGACGATGGGGGACAAAGCGACAAAGTTTCTTGTTAATAACTACAGTATGTCCCTGTTATGACAGAATGAAGATTTGTGCACAGTTCTTATCTGTGAAGACATTCTAAAATGGGCAAAAAAACAGCCTTTTCAATGCAGTCTTTATCAAAATATAATTTAATATTTCAACAATGTTCAGTATTAGGAACATCTATTAACTCTTTATCTCCATTAATATTTAATCAGAAATTATCCACGTGCAATAGTGTTGGTGTGAATTTATTATTTCTAGCCGACTATGTCACAGAGCTGATTGACATGTGATGCACGCTCTTAAAAAAAGTACAATAATAGTAGAAGCAATCTCAATATTTAATTAATATCTGTCATGAGCATAGTGTCATTTAAACATATTTTTTTTGTAAACCAGGTTAGCCAATTGATTAAAGAGATATTTCCTAATAGTGCAATACACACGCAATTTTTGTCGACAGTCCGTAGAGCGATATTAGCACTTTTCCAATGAATCCAATTCACTCGTAATTCGACACATTAAAAAAACAACAACATCAAGAGTCACACACTTAGTGAATCTAGTCAAGGGAGACATCAAAGGTTGCAATAAAATACTAAACACATACCGCTATAACCGCGGATCCTTTATGCGAGAAAAAAAAACACAACCACGTTGGTGATATGGGAATGACGTAGACAAAAACGTGTGGAATTTGATTGAAGAACTAAAAAGTTAATATTCACCTCTTTTTTTTAGTCTTTTTTTAAAATGTCCAATTTAATTTTTTATAAGGTGTTTGCCTTTGAAAAAAAATGGTTTACGATAAACGTTATCAAACATTATCAATGGTACCTTTTTATTTTTCATATAGAGAAGGCATTGTAATTTTGAAATATTTCTACCTAAATATTAAAAAAAAATAAAAAATGTGTCTATGGCTAAAATGGCTAAAAATATTTCGTTCAAACTTGATTATTTAGATGTAATATAGTCATACCTCCAGGTAAAATTGCAATTTCAGTTAACTAATTTATGAAAATTTGAAACTTAACGAAAATGGCTTTAACGATTTTGTTAAAAAATTTTATCTATAAACTGTACACTTTTTTTTCGAAAGATTTTGATCTAAGGGTACATAGTTTACTGATTAAAAAAATTAAATTATTTTTGAATATGGTTTTAGCTAGGGCGTGGGTTCCATTTAACCACTAAAAAAAAGTCCGTGGCTAGAAATAAAATGGCACATATCTCGCGTGATAATTAAATGTTTGTGTAATATATTCGATGGATAGGCAGCCGTCCTTAAAAGGCTATGAAAATACCTTGTAATCAACTTTACTCTATCATCAGATTATTCTTAAAATAGTTTCCATGATATTAACTCTAGACTAGCTAATTAATGTTTTTTTCTGTACTATACGTGTTTTATAATATATACTAGCGGACCCAACAGACGTTGTCCTGCCCGAACGTTGGCTTTTCGTTTGGGTGGCATAGTTGATTTCGATAATAAAACAAATATTATGTGATCATCACAATTACAAATTCACAATGAACTCCAATTAGTGAGTAACACAAATATTACAAATTCAGTGTTTGTCAAGACAACATACAAAATAAAACATCTTTTCATTTTTGGCATTTCGCCCACAACTCCACAAATATCAGCTGTATCGAAAAACAAACATAACTATGAATTATTCTCAGAAGTTCAATTATTC